>CAJHQP010002050.1:0-95289 GCA_905132765.1 Moricandia arvensis
AACACCCCTATTTATACTAATGGAAAGATAACTATTAAAAATTCTACACACTTCTTTCTCTACACACTTCCTTTTCTACACACTTCTTCATCTTTCTCCACTTTCCACATACTTCTTCTTCATGGGCTTTTAGTGGATCATACTTATACTAACCAATTTTATTATTTTGGTTTTGGGCTAATGGAGGGAAAACCCAACAAATCTCCCCCTTCCCGACTTAGCCCAAAGTTGTCACGACACTGATACCTTGGCAGCAGTCTTCGAACTTTTTGATTGGCAATACCTTCGTCATAAAGTCTGCCCAATTTTCATCGGTGTGTACCTTGTCGAGATGTATGAGCTTCTCTTCAAGAACTTCTCGTATCCAATGATGCCGAATGTCGATGTGCTTTGAGCGAGAATGAAACGCTGGATTCTTTGCTAAGTGAATAGCACTTTGGTTGTCACATAGTAAGTTGTACTTGTATTGCTTTACTCCCAACTCAAGTAAGAAGTTCTTCATCCATAACATCTCCTTGCATGCTTCCGTTGCTGCGATATACTCTGCTTCCGTGGTGGATAAGGCAACACACTTTTGTAGCTTCGATTGCCAGGAGACAGCTCCCCCTGCAAAGGTAATCACAAATCCTGAAGTTGATTTTCTCGAGTCTTTATCACCAGCCCAATCTGCATCGGTATAACCGTTCAACTCAAGTTTTCCATTGCCAAAGCATAGACACCTCTTCGTTGTGCCTCGTAGATAGCGTAGGATCCATTTAACTGCTTTCCAATGCTCCTTTCCTGGATTTGCTAGAAAGCGACTCACAACTCCTACAGCATAGGCAATGTCGGGTCTGGTGCACACCATGGCATACATGAGACTGCCCACTGCTGATGCATATGGGGTAGTCTTCATTTCTTCTTTCTCCTTCTCACTTGTTGGACTTTGTTCTGAATTTAGCTTGAAATGTCCAGCAAGTGGAGTATTTACCGGCTTTGCTTTGTGCATGTTGAATCTCTCTAACACCCTTTCAACATATCGTTCTTGGGACAACCATAAAAGTTTCTTTGGCCTGTCCCGAGTGATCTTCATTCCAAGAATATGTTTAGCTTGCCCCAAATCTTTCATAGCAAAAAACTTTCCTAAGTCATTCTTCAATGCGGCTATCTTGTTGCGGTCTTGGCCCACAATCAGCATATCATCAACATAGAGTAATAATATGAGAAAGTCACCGCTTTCGTACCTCTTTATAAAAGTGCAATGATCATTCTTGGTTTTCTTGAAGTTACGATCCACCATGAAAGAGTCAAACTTCTTGTACCATTGTCTTGGGGCTTGCTTGAGACCATAAAGACTCTTCTTTAATCGGCATACCAAGTCTTCTTTTCCTGGGACCTTGAATCCTTCTGGTTGCTCCATATAGATTTCCTCCTCGAGGCCACCATGTAGAAAGGCCGTCTTAACATCGAGTTGTTCAATCTCTAAGTCTAGGACCGCTGCTAGACCAAGAACCACTCGGATAGAGGACATTTTCACCACTGGAGAGAATATTTCTTCAAAATCTATGCCTTTCTTCTGGTTGAATCCTTTCACAACCAATCGGGCTTTGTATCTTGGATTTGAGCTTCTCTCCTCATACTTCAACTTGTACACCCACTTGTTTTTCAAGGCTCTCTTTCCTTTTGGTAGCTTCATTAACTCATAGGTGCGGTTGTCTTGCAAGGATTGCATCTCATCTTGCATAGCTTCTACCCATTTGTCTTTGTGAATGTCTCCTATGGCCTCCTCATAGCTTTATGGCTCCCCCTCATCTGTAAGATTCACATACTCATCTCGATAGTATCTTACAGATGGTCTTGTCTCTCTTCCGGATCTTCTTGGCTCATGTTCTTCCTCTGGCTCCATTTGCTCTTCTTCTTCTTCACTTTCATCACCATTTGGATCCATGATGGGACCCCCTTCGCCATCTCCTCCAATCACTTGTTCATGATCTTGGGGCTTATGAGAATCTTCACTCCTTACAACCCTTAGCTTTGGTTTCTTTGATTTATCGATGTCTTCGATTGTTTGATCTTCGAAGAAAACAACATCTCTACTTCGAATAACTTTCTTGTTAATTGGATCCCAAAGCCGATAGCCAAAATCATCCTTTGGTGAACCAAGGTAGATGCACTCTTTAGTTTTAGAGTCTAACTTGGCTCGTTCATCCTTAGGAATGTGGACGAATGCTCTACACCCGAACACCTTTAAATGGTTGTAGGAGACCTTCTTACCCGACCAAACTTCCTCCGGAATATCGCCTTCCAAAGGAACTGATGGTGTAAGATTTATAATATCCACTGCAGTCTTTAAAGCTTCTCCCCAAAATGGCTTGGGTAGTTTAGCGTGAGAGAGCATGCACCGAACTCTTTCTGTAATCGTCCGATTCATTCTTTCAGCAAGCCCATTCAATTGTGGCATTTTTGGTGGTGTCTTCTCCATTCTGATTCCATGAGCTTTGCAGAATGCTTCAAAAGGACCCCGGTACTCTCCACCATTGTCTGATCGAACACACTTGAGTTTTTGACCCGTACTTCTTTCTGCTTGGGCTACAAACTCCTTGAAAGCATCTAGAACTTGATCTTTTGTCTTCAAAAGGTATACCCATACCTTCCTTGAATGGTCATCAATAAAGGTGACGAAATATGATGCACCTCCATTTGATTTCTCAGACATGGAGCATACATCAGTATGCACTAGATTAAGAATATGCTTCCTTCTCGTGGGTGTAGAAGATCTTTGGAAAGCGACTCTATGTTGTTTTCCGGCTAAGCAATGATGACATGGTGTGAGATACGTACCTCTCATATCAGGAATAAGTTTCTTGCGAGAAAGTATATTAAGACCTTTCTCACTCATATGCCCAAGTCTTCGGTGCCATATATCCATGTCATCGCTTGCAACATTAACTTCTTCCTTGCAAAGTTTGGCTTGTGTTACGTATAATGAGCCTTCTTTTCTTCCTCGAGCCATGATCAAACTCTCTTTGGTTAGCTTCCACTTGCCACTGCCAAAGTGGCTATCAAAACCGGCATCATCAAGCTTCCCTGTTGATATGAGATTGAGTCTCATATCGGGAATATGTCTCACATCCTTAAGAACTATCTTACACCCAGTGTTTGATGTAAGAATAACATCCCCCTTTCCAACGATCTTGCTTCTTCCTTGGTTTCCCATTTGAACATCACCAAAGTCACCACTTTGGTAGGTTGTGAAGAAGCTTCCATGAGGGGTGACGTGAAAAGAAGCACCAGAATCAACGATCCATGAGCTATCATCAGAGCTAAGATTACATTCTCCAACGAGATATAGGTCTTTGCTCTGGTCTTCAACAATGGTGGTAGTCTTGTCTTCATGCTTCTTCGGAGGATTGAACCGGTCTGGTTTAATATTACCTGCTTGTTGATCTTTCTTGAAAAACCGACACTCCGTCTTCATGTGGTTTGGCTTGCCACAATAGTAGTAGGTCACTCTTGGTCGTGACTTGGATCTTCTTCGAGATTGGTCTCGTCCTCTGCTTTTGTTGTGAACACGAGTCTCCTCTCTACCTCTTCTATCAACAATGTTGGCTTCTGAATAAGAACTCGAGTCTCGTTCCTTCCTCCGGACTTCTTCATTTAGAAGGCTATCGCTGACGGTGTCCATGGTAAGTTTTCCCTCCGGTGCTGAATTGCTTAGAGTCACAACTAGTGTGTCCCAACTCTCCGGTAGTGAACTAAGGAGTAAAAGGGCTTGCATTTCATCTTCAACCTTCATATCAACTTTGTTAAGCTGATTTACGAGTCCCTTGAAATTATTCAAGTGCTCCATCATGTTTTGGCCATCCTTGTACTCCAACTTTACCAACCGTCGGACTAGAAGAGCTTTGTTTCGAGGCGTTTTCTTTTGAATCATAGACTCAAGCTTTGTCCATAATTCATAAGCATTTGTATAGGTAGATACATGTTTAAAGAGAGATCGGTCAATGTACTTACGGATTACAGCAACCGCCTTTCGGTTTAGTACTTCCCATGTTTTGTCATCCTTTCCTTCCGGCTTCTCCTTCATGATGATGGGTTCGTGTAAATCCTTACAATAAAGGTGGTCTTCCATCATCGGTTTCTAATAAGAGTAATTGTCTGTCGTGAGTTTGAACATATCACCTTCAACGGTAACGGTAGCCTCCATCTTGAATCACCTGAGATCTTGAGGATACGTTTGAACCTTGCTCTGATACCACTTGTTGGGAAAATTACCCAATATTCTTCGTGAGATGAAGATGGGATTTAGACAACTAAGAGTTTAAGAAGAAGACTCTTGATATTTAGGAAAGGGATTTACTACAAAGATGAAATTTTAGGAAACTCTCTCTTACAAGTGTTTTCTCTCTTGTTTTTCTTTCTTGTTTTTCTTGATTGATTACAAATGAACTAAACACCCCTATTTATACTAATGGAAAGGTAACTATTAAAAATTCTACACACTTCTTTCTCTACACACTTCCTTTTCTACACACTTCTTTTTCTACACACTTCTTCATCTTTCTCCACTTTCCACATACTTCTTCTTCATGGGCTTTTAGTGGATCATACTTATACTAACCAATTTTATTATTTTGGTTTTGGGCTAATGGAGGGAAAACCCAACACAAAAATCAAATCGCGCAAAGATTTGTTTCTTTGGCTTAGATGCACCGGCATGAAATTTAATATCAAGTCGACTGATAATTGCTCATGGAGTTTATCAATGTTCATCCTCTGCTTCCCATTTTTTTTCAAACCTTGTTTACTCCTAAATTAATGTCTCTTTTTAATTTATTTTTATTATATTTGACTTCTTAGTTATAGTTTTTATGAAGATAATAAATTTAGTCTGCTTTTCCTGCCTTTCAATCTAAGTTATTTAATAACATATGATGCTTGATTCTCAAATTCAAAACCATCACATAGTACTTGCTTTACAACTGGGTGTTACCAGAAAAAAAAAACTGGGTGTTACCAAAAGAAAGAAAAAAACTAGTTACAACTGGGCTCTTTATGTCAAATCACTAATGGGCTTTATGGACCTTACGAAATACCTTCGTTACAAAAAGGTTCCACTTACATGACTTTAACGGGCCTTATTTTGAAGGAGGAAGAGTTGGATTAAAAGGTGATTTAAGAGATGTCTTAATCTGGATTTTATTAATACAAATGATAAGAAAGATATTGCAAAATAATTAGTGAAAGAAATATTTCATTTTTTATTTAAAGTAGTGGAAATTTCCCGTATCTACCTTTTTTTTTCTTCATAAGCAGATGACAAGAACTAGCCAAATCTCATATACGTGATGGAAACAATATAATAAGTTCTCAAAAACAATATAATAAACTAATTAGCAAAAAAAGTTAAGAACACGTAGAAAACAACCAGACGACGCGACGTTACTCCCATTCCCACAATACAACATTTCATTATCTTATGTAAATAAAAACAAAAACAGAAACACAAAGTTAAAAAGATGATTATCATTATAAAATAGCAATCAATCAGGGTGAATAATATCAACGTGTTAGTAGTGAGTGTCAGCATCAGCTGCATTATATAAAATTTATATATGATTAAGTACGTTGGTTCCTTTTTGACAATGGTCCAACTTTTAATGGTTAAACAAAGAAAATAAACTATAAAGCTATACAATAAGGTCGTCGCCGGGCGAATTGTCGCGAAGCTAATCAAGGTTTCATATGGTGTTGTTTTACTTATCGTCTAGAGGTTTGACAGAATATACCATTAATTAATTGAATTAATTATTAATCATAGCCAGAGTCCGTATATTCATTAATATCAATAGCCTCTCTCGTTCATATTATCGTTTTGTTCATTGAATTCTTCTCAACGATAATTATTCCTTTTTCATTCTTTTCATATATTGCTTTATCTTTACCCTAGATTGGATATAAATAATAGTATTATAACTTTTCTTTTGAACTAAATTATATTACAACATTTCATATTTATATCCATATATGTATATATAGTTTTTATATATTAATTTGTAATTATATATATGTATACCCTAGTATACCAATATTTATTTGTATGATATGGAGTTTTGGTAGGTACATGAGGGTGCTTTAATAAAACTAAAAAGTTGGCTAAGCTAAGTATAACATACAAGTGCAGGGCCATGACACGTCTTGCTATCCAGTGATGCAAGTGCTTACATACATAAGCTTCATCACCTATCTCTCGAATCTCCTAATTTTCCTCCCTAGATTACGATTAATTAATTTATTCAGTTATATCATAATTTGGATTTAAGTTATGTATTCATTAGAGGCGCATAATTCCATAAATTTTGTCGTTTTACTATTTGTAGAGAATGTTTGGAACATTCAAAATGGCATGTCTTTCAGAGACTAGTTTTTCAATTATTCTTTGAGAACAGACTTTTATTCTGTTGTCCTTAAGCGTATGTGTGTACAAAAATGAGATTAAAACATTCTTTCCTGTTAACTATTAGTATAAGTTTACGTATAGTAGTAATCAATCAAACAGTTGAATGAACCATAGATAATATGCCATTTTACAGAAGAAATTATAAAGATATAAAATGTAGTGGACTGTTAGATATTGTTTGGTTAACGGGTTGTCATATCATTACCGTTTTCCTTATGTGTTAGTGCATGTGCATAATATATCAATTTCACAATTTTGTTAAATATACATGGATATCAGTTTATATATATACATATATATGAACTAATTATTTATATTCTTACAACACAAATTAACTACTAATTTAAATATATATAATGTACAGAACGAGTATGAATTACTATTTTTAAGGAATCATATATACAATACATATAAATAAATTACAAGTAAAGTGTGAAACATGAAGAGTGAAGACCATCTCTTTTTTTTAGCGAGTCAATTCTAATAGAAAACTTTTCAAATAAAAATAGCAGTAATTTCTCTTAACACAAAATCATAGAGATACTTAAGATGTTTTCTATATTTTCTTTCAGTTTGGTAAATAAAGATATAACATTATTTTGTTCACTCCAGATAAAAATGGGTAGAAAATAAAATGTTTTTTACATTTGGAGGTTTGAATGGGCAAAGGTATGTGCCAAACAAACTCACAGAGAAAGAGAATTTTGAGTGACATCATTTGATTCTGTGATCTTCAAAACCAAACTGACTAAGGAGAGTTTCAAAGCTGTACGCACACTTTCGTTGAATTGGTAAGACAATTGTTCTTCATTTAGTTAGGTATTTATTTATTTATTTTCATTCATTTTTTAACAATAGGTATTTAACAATCATTTTTTAGTCACTGTCATTAATGGTTGTTTCCGATTAATCCATTAAACTACTAATTATGAAAGAAAGATAAATGGCAACTAACATACATAGTTGTGCATACACACACAGGCACACTTATGTGTATTTGAGTGTTTGTCGGAGTATCTGTGATCAGACAAAGCCATATAGATCCGACCATGTACGTGTCCATAGTGCTGCATTCTTTTTAATTAATTATTGCATATGATTATTCAACCACATATATATAAATTGCGATTACGTACGTAGCTAGCTGCTTAGTGATACATTAAAATGCCATATATCTCAGTAACAATATTCAAATGTTGAAAGTATATGATCTGATCTGGCAAAATTTGACTGTGGAGTTGAATAGGAAACAGGGAAGAAAATCATCCTTGGATTCTTCGTTAATACTATAGGCACCTAACAATTACTGTTTTCATATTAAAGAACTATATAAGTCGTAAATGTAAAATAATTAAAAGTATTATACCATTTTAAAATATGCAACTTTTTTTATAATGAGTAACTGATGATCGATGTTGGTGCGTTTAAAAGACAATCCTCTTTTAGGCTCTCAAATTTAGATTCATAGTGTTTCCTTCTTTTTATGTGTCAGATGTATTGTATAATTTGCAAAAAAAAATTAAAAAGATTTAAAGACCTAAAAGGTAGAATGTCTTTTACATTTATAAAAGCATTAATCATAAAACTAGTCGTAAATAAAACTAAGTTGAAACTATAATAAACAAATGTCTGCATGAATTAATATAATCTCAATCCATATAATTTTTTTATCACCTCCTAAAGAAACAAATTTATACAAAACCCCTCCTTATATATAAGTAAAAATAAAATTTTACAAAAAAAAGTCACACATGATTTGGCCCGTTGAAGTAGTTTGCATCATCGGAATTAACAAGAGAGGTTATGTCCTCCCAACTTATTGTGCTTTGATCTGCCGATGTAGTCGTCGTTCCTCCGGCTAAAGCTGCTCCGGCTCCGGCTACTGACGAGTTTCCATTAAATTTTGTGTTCACATTGGTCTCAAGATTCACTATGTTGTTGTTGTTCAAGAACGCATCATTGATAGCTTCTGTCTGAAAATTACTACTTCCAAACCATTGAAGAATCTCTTGTTGATGTTGATGTTGATCAGCACATGTGTTTGGTAATGGAGAGTTCGTGCTGCTACTCATGATAGCAAACTCTCCTTCTCCTCCTCCTCCTGACTCCACGTAGTAATTTGGATCTAACAAAAGCTGAGAGAAGGAGAAATCAAAAGGGTTTGTGATAGAATCTTGATGATCAGGGTTTGATCTCTCAGGCTCTTCTTCAGTCTTGACCATGTTCTTGAGTGTGATCAATGGCTTTTGTTCTAAGTTGCAAGACGTTGTCATTTGGTAGTAATTGCAGCTTGTTGGTGGTTCCATCATCACAAGAGGTACTTGGTAGTGATCAGGAGGAGGAGGAAGCTGATGTAGTAATGGCCATGGTGATGATCCAAACATGTTGTTCAGATAAAGATCTGTATTACCATTACTTTGGCCTTGGCCTTGTTGTTGTTGTTGTTGTCGCTTCATCATCACCATGTCTTGCTTCATCCTAGCTTCTTGGAACTCTTTTCTTTGTTTGTTAAGAAGCTTCTTCTTCAGTCTCGTGTTCCAATAGTTCTTGATATCATTGTCTGTTCTTCCAGGCAATTGTGCAGCAATGATCGACCACCTTTAAAAATAAAATAAAATCATTGAACATGTATAAAACATAATAATTCTCGAATTCATAATAATGATATTGACCTAAGTGATATAATTACATAGTATATATATAGTACCTGCTACCAATAGTAACATAGAGGTTACAAATGATGTTGTCCTCTTCCTCAGTGAAGCCACCATGTTTAATGTTTGGTCTCAAATAGTTTAGCCACCTTAGTCTGCAACTCTTCCCACATCTCTTTAAACCTAAATCATGTACATATAATATATATTATAAACCCACATATACACACGAAAATTTCATTTGCTATAGACTATAGAAACCGTCTCAAACTAATTGGTTTTTTTTTTCTGGAGGAATATAAATTAGAAGTAAAATTAAGTATATACCAATCTTCTGAGGCAAAGCGATCCAGTTGCCTCCTGTGCCACTATTCTCGATGTAATCTTTGAGTATTGCGTCTTCTTCAGGAGACCAAGGCCCTTTCTTCACGTTAGCCTTGTCACAACACGGTGCTCTTCCCATCTTCTTGATTTGTTATTCTTTGTTGTATCTTTCTCTCTTCTCAATTATGCTGGTGAGGAGGAGGAGGAGGATGGTGTGTGAGTATGCGTGTGTGAGGTTAATATATACACATACATGGAAATGCGTGCAATGGGAAAAAGTATATGTGAATGAAGAAAATACAAAAGGAGAGAGAGAGTATATAATAGCTGGAGGAGATAGTCCTTCATGTGATGAAGATGTCAAAAAGTAGGGAATTAAAACAATACAAAAAAATGAATCAAAAGTTACTTTATGGAATTGAATTATTTGATGATATAAATTATGTGATAAAATATTAGTAGGATTAGAAATGACAGAGAAGAGGGAGACTAGTGTTTTTCTCCTTTGTCTTTGCTCCTACATCAGCATCTAGAGATTCAATATCAGTATTAATTAATTTAAGAAAGAGATATATTACTGTTATAAGAAATTTTTCTTAGTTATAAACCCCATAGATTATATGTAAATACAACCCTATCTTGCTTCTTAGAAAAATTATGACTTCTAACAAAATTTTGCCCCCTCTATTCTCGATTCCATGCTGTGATCATCTATTTTTTTAAACAGTTTAATTAATGAAATTGAAAGATCTATGCTTAAAGAAGATGATGGATATATATAAGATATATTTTGTAATGTGATAGCATGAGTTGCATCCAATTCTAAATTTATAATCACTTTTGAATTTTCTTTAAAAGTACATATTTTATACTCGTAAACGTATCCCGTATAGGCTACTACAGCCTTAATTATATTGAAAATTAATGTTTGTCTTATCATTGTTTATTATTTGAAGTCAGATTTTTTTTAAAAAAAAAAATCCTGCCATTCTATGATTCCTCTGCTAATAAATGTATACGCATAAATATGATTATTGTATGATATTACACGCTAAGGATATCATGATTCATGTTCTATAGCAAGATATAATGGGTTTTAATATTATTTGATCTTTAATAATATCTAATCCGCAGTTTAGGAGTATGATTGATTTATCTAATTCAAATAGTAAATGTAAATACAATACAAAACTGGAAAACAAAATATTTCGATTATAAATAGCGAGAAATGGATTAGATTAGTTTATGCATATATGTGTGTATATATAAATTTATTACATAAGATTTCACAAAAAGCTTGAAGCCCCACTTGCATGGTAACTTACGAATAAGAAAAAAAGACCGATTATGTGAACTTTATTATGCATGTGACAAGACTTGGAAGTCAGTGAATAAAAGAATTTCAAAACTTTGAACCAATGTGTGACTAACTGAATTAGACTTGTTGCTATACGTATGTACATATATTCAATATATTATCTAGTAGTTTATTTTGTAGTATAGTACATATGAGTATATTATATGTTGTCGAGATAGAGACAAATACTTCGAATGTTTGGCAATGGAAATGTGTAACTTATATAATTCATTTTTATATACACAAAACTCCTATTGAGCAATATCTCACTGGTCAATATCAATATCAATATATATATATATATATATATTAAATAAGTATATGTTGAAACTGATGTGTTAGGTATCATCTAATTGAAGTTTGATTATGGATTGACACCATCGTCGTAGTTAACTATGCCAATAAAAAAAACCCGTAACATACAATTTTTTTTAGAGTGCAGAGATCAAAAACAAAGCATGAATATTTTAATAGAAGAGTAGCAACTAACGTTATTCAATATTTATCATTGAAATTAACGTTCTGGAATGAAAACATGCAAATAGATATATCCGCAGTATATCAAAATATTCAAATCCATACTGTCCAAAAAGCATCACCAATCATAGCCTCACATTTGGTGGATGCTGGATCACTTGCTATTTAATATACATAACCCTGCTGAAAACGATAGGAGTTAGTGATATGTACCAAAAGAGATGAAATGAAATGAAAGGTAGAGATTGAATTTTGTGAGAGTAAATTCTGTTATGGTTGGTGAACAAAGTTTTGCCAACCCTTGGAGAAAATTTACCACTAACAGTTTTTATAAATATTAATAGTTTCTGTGTCAGGCTTGATATAATTATGGTCTATCAATCTCCTAAAACTATTTATATTGTTGTTGATATAAAACAATAAGATGACAAAAATTCAAACATATGGTTACAATAGTGAATTGATAGATGGGTTTATTAATTCATTTAAAAACAGAGCCACTTAATAATCATGCAGTATTAATATTGAACCTTGTGACGCCTGTCCCATGGACCCAAAATCAAAATTTAATCAAAGATTTGATAGGGATGTTTATCAATCTAACAATTATAATTTTAATAACAAAATTCACTAGTGACACTTATTTTCTACGGCAGCTGAGATTAAGGAACAAGAAACCCCGCTAAGTGGCGTCACAATCCTTGGACCTTATCGTATAACCGTATATGGTTAAGATTATATATTTGCTCTTAATCGTTTGTGTGAAATAAAATATTGGTCAATTTGGGTGTATTGTTTATTAACTTTATTACTTTCTTGTAAAACAAGTGAAATACGATTGAATATACTTCCATAATATCGTGAATATACAACTCATAAACAAATTAGCATTGAGTTATTTTATAAATTTGTTATCTTTAAAGTGATAGAGCTTCTAGAGAAACACACAAAAGTTGACTTGACTTGTGATGGTTAATAAAGGGTTAAAAGTCAAAGCACTTGGAAAAATGTAAAGTCTTCAAATAATTGAGGTATTATTCACCGTGTTTATATGCTTTTGTGGAATACAATATGTAAAGTCTTTTTTTTTTGATAAAGGGTTTTCAATTATACAATATTTATAGTCATGGATAAAAATATCTTTATTTATGGAAAAGTTAAATCAAGTTTGAACTTTGAAGCTAAGAGCATGATTAAGGGGAGGTTCTTAAGGGGTTTTTAGTGAGTGAGGCCCACTAAAACCTTAGAGCACCTCCAATGGGGTATCTACCAATTGAAGGTTCTAAAAATTCATATATGTATATGTATATGTTATATAAGTGTATGTAGGTGTGGGGTCCACAAAATAGTGTAGAACCCCTATCCAAAAGTTCTAAAAATAAAAATTTTAGAATCTTTGAATAGAGGTTCTACACTATTTTGTGGACCCTACGCCTACATACACTTATATAACATATACATATACATATATGAATTTTTAGAACCTCAATGGATAGATACCCCATTGGAGGTGCTCTTAAGAACCACCTCTTAATGTTCTTAAATAAGAACTCAATTTATTTGGATTCTTGTACTATTCACGGATTCTAATGACATGTGGCGACACGTGATTGGTTTGTTTTTATTTTTTTTTTTTTTAAAAAATCAAAATAAAAAAATAAGAACCTCCTAAAGGGTTCTAGGGATAAACATGGTCTAAGAGTACTAAAAAAATAGTGTATTCTAATTTCAACAACACTAGGAGGCAACATGAATAGGTCTTCCTGCGTAGGCCACCATCTTCTTAATTTCCCATGAAAATGTAATAAACCCTTATTTTTTTTTGTATTATTCAGCTTTTTATAATGTCATTGCCAATTTACCATGCATATGTATGGCATGGCATCTACTGCTAATACAGCCTAGGATTCTCTTTCAGTTTGTAGTGTCTTAAAATTTCAATAACCAACCCAAAACTTGTGTTACAAATAGTTAAATATTAGATAATGTGGTTTGCAATTAGTTAGGACATGCTGAATTAGCAGAGCTTTTCAGCCTACTAAAAATGATTTGATATTTGTAGAATCATATTCATGTATTTCTTTTCCAATATAGCATTCAAGTCTCTGTGAAATCTATGCAGGAACATGATGATAGATGATAATACATACAAGATTTGACTAATGATCCATTGAACAAACAACTTTTTGGAGGAGAAAAACAATTGTCAAACAAAAAGAAGTAAAGGTAAAGATCGAGGAAGGTCACTGTAATATATAGTATATCTCAAGGCATCTTTGTCTCTTCTATGATTTTATCTTCTCTTTTCATAATGGTACTTTTTTGAGGATCCATTTACTTTTTGGAAGTATTCTAAAATAAAGATGAAGAAAAAGGAGGTGAGTTCTACTTCTATGATATGACTCGTGACAATTTTACACTCTTTTGTTACATTATATATCTAAAATAATTTAATACTCCCATAAGACATGCTACTATAACGTAATCATGAGATAATCATGACATCCTTTTGCATGAACTTCTACGTCTCCTCCTGTATCTAGAAGCTTAAATGAGTTTAATAAGCTCCTCCTCAAGTATATACCATTAATTAACAAAAATTATTCTCTAAATAAATTCAGAAAAGGGGTCAGAAACACAATACGATTACTTGGAGATTGATTTGAGAAATTAGTAATTTTAAGGGTTTGAACCAGGATAGGAGGGAAATGCGTCGGTCCAAAGACAAAGATAGTGGGGTTTTAGATTATTTTAACTTAATTAAATAATGATTAATTAGTATATATAATTAATATAAATAAATACACCTCAAGTTGCAAAGTAGAATTAAGCTGTCACTCATTAAGCCGGGAAACCCACAAATCATTGGCGATTTCTTCACCCATATCACACGCAATCTGTTCTTCGCCATAGCTTTCTGAGGTTATAGCACATACCATTATTAGCCACATCATTCTTCATACATTTCATTGACAAAACAATTGAAAAAATTAAGAGATAATTAACAAGATTCTGAACTCAATAATGTTTTAAAATGCGAATATTATTATTTTATAATTACAACCTTCGAAGCATGCAATTCGAATATCATCTGCATCCAGACATAAGTATCATATACACTATATATTGCTATGTTTTTTTCGTTGGGCTTTGATCAGTGGAAAAGTCCAGTTCATGTTATCCTCGCTCAAACCCATTTGCAGGCTCTTCAAGCTAGTGTGTAGTTGTGTTGAGACAGCTGAAAATAAAAAACAGAACTAGGACTCTTAAACCAAATACCAAGAGAACACATAAAGTTTTATTTCTAGTTTGTAGATCGCCTAAGATCTTGGGCTCCTTTTCGGCATATTCAATTTGACTTTGAAATTCTATAGCCCATAAAATTATGGGTAAGGCTAAAAGAAAACCCTATAAGATGGGCCGGGCCAGAAGATTTTAGTAGTTGGAAATGGCGCTGGTGACACATAGATACGAGAGACTTCACTGATGAGCTAAAAACTAAAAGACAACATCATCATCAACAAGAGAGCGCAAACAAATAAGAACTCTTGAAACCGACACATCATTTTCTCAGGCAAACACTGCATCACACAAGAAACCAACGATTCTTATCTACCTACCAGCACTCTAACTCACTTAAAATCCGAAAAAACCAAATAATCATAATTGACTCTCTGATTATAGACCATCTCCAGAGAGTTTTAAGAACAATCAAATCCATTTACATACTCAAAATCTTATCTAGAAACAAACCCACAAGGATTGATACAGTTCCTGCATCCACAAAAGAGAAACAATAACTCTTGTTAGTGAATTTTGAAACTATTCTTTCAAATGTGGGTGTTTATTTGTGAAGACTAGGACTTACCTTACATGCATATAACTCCTGTTGCAATCATGCTACAATGCCACCATCGTCAGAATCCTTCTCCACGTTTATCCCAGTCTACAGCAAAAGAGTATTTACTTGTTTAAATGAGACACATTTTGTTTTCGAGAGGGTTGGTGTGTGTGAAAAATCCCACCTGGTTGGAATCACTATCATGTTTCTCCTCCTCTACCATCTTTGTTCCTGCTTCTTCTGAGCAGTCAATGTTTGACACTGTGTTGATGACCTCTGTCTCGCACGTTACTTTTGTGACCTTCACGATTTCACTAAGGACTACCATACCACTTGGTGCCTGGGTTTGGTTTGATGGCAGTTCATGTTTGTCCTCCGGCACATTCTGAGGGCTTAAAATTACACTGACGAAAACGAAATGAAGATGCACGATTAAGCTTTAGTAACAAGACATAAATTTCTTTATTGAGGGATCAAATTTTACCTCTCGGGATCAGCTTCATCAGATGATTTTGGGGTAACATGATGTTTCCTCTTCTTGTGACTGCTTGGTTCACTAGTGTCATTGCCAGGTGCGTTACCTCTTCTTTTCCTTCCGGCTTCAAGACTTTCAACTGCAATCGACATCCCCTCAGTGTAAGCCCTTTCTTCTCTTTTCGATGAATCTAGCTTCAACTTTTCTGAAGGCAATGATGCTCCTTCTTCATGATGATGCATTGGAAGCGATGTCTCCGGAGACGTCTTGAATATCAGATTAGTGTATTGTTTTATCCATGAAAATGGAGCGGCGGATGAAGGGCTTCTTGAGCCATTGTTTGAGTTATAACCATCTTCGCTATTACTCACAGTGCTGACTCCATTTTGCAAGTCTAGTTGTTCGTCGTCCCGAGTAACAACCTTCTGCTTCAAAGCAGAGACTTTTTCCCAGCTACGCTCTAAATTGGACAGTTGCATTTTAGCCATTGACATATCATCTAATGTAACTTTCAGATTCTCCAACTTCTTCAGTTCTTCAACCTCATGTCGGATTTCTTCTCTTTCAGACCGAAGCATATGCCTTTGCTTCTCTAGTTTCTCTCGTTGAACCTTTAGCTCCTCAACCGAATCCTTTAGCTCAGACCATTCCCTCTCCCTCCTTTCACGGTCCAGTTTGATCTCCAGCCTCTCGGCATCCAACCTCTTTAGTTCCACTTGGACATTTTCTAAGTCTTTCTGCGCAGACTCCTTGAGGGACTGTATACGCTCCTCTTCCAACTTCTTCTCCTGCTCAAAAGCCTTCTCTCTCTCCCTCGAAGAATTCTCCAACTCTTCTCGTCTGTTCTCAATGCAATACTCCAACTCTCTTTTCTGCGTCTCAATACCCAACAAGAAGTCAGCACGTTCGCGCTGTATCTTGCTAAGCCACTCTGAATGTTCCTCCACCATTTTATTCATGAATTCTTCACGCTCGCGGTTTAGCGCCTCCACGTCGTTTTTGTGCTGATTTCTCAATGCATCCCTTTCCTCCCTGATGTTATCACGCTCGTCTTTGAGATACATTGAGAAAGCCTCCCTTTGACGAGTGATATACTCCGCTTCTTTTCTTAACTCTTCCCTTTTCACGTCAATGTGTTCCCACTCAGCTTCAAATTTAGCTTTCTCCACCTTCATTTTATCTGCTTCAGCCAAGAGTTCAAGCTTTTGACCCCTCATATCATCTAGCTCCTCCTTGAGTTTCATCTCCAGAATGGATAATTCGTTTGTCTCACTCTTCAAGGCTTCAAGTTTTTCCGTTGCAGAGTCGACACGTTTTCTCTTGTCTTCTAATGACATCAAAGACTGCTGGAGATCTAAGTCTAACTTTCTTAAACGTTCCTTCTCATCTTCCAGCAGAGTTGTCTTACGGTTGATATCTTTCTCCATAGCATTCAAAAGTTTCTCTTTCTCGTCAAGATTATAAGACCTCTCTGTTATATCCTTTTCTTTCTCAGCCAATGACCTTGATTGAACTTCCAATTCATGTTCCTTTTCACCAACTAGGTCTTCCCTCTGGTTGATATCAACCTCTCTTAGTTCCCAAGCCCGTCTCTTGCTCTCGATTTCATTTTCCACCAATTTGCACTTACTTTCCAACTCAGCTTCCACATCAGATTTTCTTTTCCTCAGGATAACTTCTTGATTCGCTAAGACCTTCTGAATCAGTTCCTGCATTGATTGTTTAGAACCACTTTAACTCTCGCAAACAAGTGAGCACAAAACTAAGTATGAATGATAAACAGAAGGTACGTTGAACCGAACAAGAAAGCTCACAGATTCCTTGCTGGCAATTTTATCTTCAGCAACATGCAGCTCTTGCTCTTTCTCAAGTAGTGAAGATTCCCTTTCAGAGACAGCCTGTTTTTGCAAGGAAATAACACATGAAACAATACGATAATGTCTGATAAGTGTTTTTTGGTCGTGTTAAGCAAAATCAGAAACAACAGATACATATGTGTATACAAACCTCTTCTCTTTTAGCAAGCGAAGCTAATTCGAGCTCCAAACTGTATTTTTTGTCCTCCAAGGCTCTACGTTCCTCCTCAAATGAGGTCTTTGCAGACTCTAACCCCTTTTCAAGTTCAGCTAATTCTTGGGATCTACCAAAAATATGGTCTTCTCGCTGATTTAGTGAAGCTTTTGCATCCAATAATCGTTCATGCTCTTGCTGCAAGCTCTTTCGCCTCTCACTCAAAGTCTGTCGCTCAATAACAATCTCGTTCTCTTTCGTTTCAGACCTTAACCATGGAATGAAAGAACCAACACAGCTTAATACTAGACATCAATAGTACAAGCCCAGTAGTGCAGTTAACCGAGACAGTAGAAAAACTTACTCAGACTTGAAAGATGCAAGACGCCGAGCAAGATCATCTTCACGACTTTCAACTTCCTTCAATTTTCTCTCTGCAATCCGGTGATACCGGTTAGCTTCTGCTTGTAAAGCTTCAGCTGCACGCATTTTTGCTTCAGCATCTGCAAATTTCTTCAGAGCATCCTCAATGATAGTGTGTGCTTCAGACATTTTATTCCCAGCAGAAACTTTCGTCTCAGCACATTCTGAGCGAATCTCATGCAAAGTCTTCTCCAACTGAGGACAAAAGATGAATAAAAACTCTAAAAAGACCGAAAGAACCTACTTTTTGCTCGCTCTAAAAAAAGGTTAAAATCTTACACTAGAAATGCACTCTTTTGCAATCCCAACATCCTTCTTCAAACTCTCTTCTCGTTTCTTTGCTTCAGCTAAGGCAGAGACATAAGCAGATATATCTCGCCTATGTGCTAGGTCGGCTTCATCAACAGAGGCCTTAACCTCTTCATACTTGGAGGACAATTCGTTTTTCTCCAAAATGAGAAGACCCATATTGTGTTGATAATCATAGACCTGCATTCAGATTATGATCAGTATAGCAATCTCAATATGATATTTGACAAAAGAAATGGGAACCGAAAAGAAACTGACCATATAACAATCTCAAACAATCAAAGCTCAAAAGAGAAACAAAATCGAGACTTTATAACTTCCAAAAGCAAAGCAATTACTCTAACGAACAAACAATAAATACACTGTAATTCCTTCATACTCCCCCGGCCCCGGGAGATATATATTCATATGAACTTACAACTAAACACTAACGGAAGAAGCTAATCCCACCAGCTAACCCTTACAATTTTACCCAACAGAGATTCATCAGTGAATAAGAATAGAAAAGAATAAGAATTCTCGAAAACCTCAGATTCGAGCTTGGCGATGTAAGCGATAAGGGCGGCTTTATCCCTCTGCTTGATCGATTGTTCATCAAAACCAGCTTCCTTGAGCCGCTTCCACATGATTTCTTCACTCAAAGGGCTTTTCAAAACCCTAGAACCAGGCGTGATCGCCAATCTGGTAGTAGCCGGCGTTCTCGAGAGTCGCTCTGAGCTATAAGTCGCCATCGACGCTACCAATTGAACCCTCAAATGTCGTCAAAATTCGAGATCAAAACCACGACTATACTCTCTTCACTTTTCTCTCTCTCTCACACACAGCTAAGAAGAGTGCGTCTCTCTGTCTCGCTTATTTTAGTGAAAATTATTTTTATCGGACTGGTCAAAACTCTAAAAGTATTAGCGGTAGCGTTTTCAAGGCCTTCGAATATTCGTTTTAAGCGGCTTAAACCAAATTTTCAATATGGAGTTTAAAAGATGTGATTAAATATGGTAATTAAGATTTTCGACTCTTTTCAAAATTTTAGATTTTCTTAATTCACTCTAATCATTAAATCGTTTCATTCTCTGTCTTTCACTTAATGACAATCATGTGTTTGAAAATTAAATATTGAGAAACTATGATTCTTTAAGATCTTCTTTACAAACTTGACAGATGTGTTTTTGTGTAGCCAGCCCATAACATTTCTTGTGTTTGCGTGTATTGGAACAAGAGATTTATTCAAACAATATGTGCCAAAGAGTTTGCAGATTCTGAGTTTCGTGGAAATGCATGAACTGAGGCAGATTATTTTACATCTTTATCTTATCAGATGTGTTACATTGCTCTCTTACCAAATGTGTTACGTTGCTCTCTTACCAAGAACGTTTTAACAAAGAACCTTGAGCTTCTTTTTCTAGTCGATAAGTTCTGATCCACCCTTGGATCAACCCTATCTCGGCTTCTCGCTGCTCCACTAGCCATTTTGGGTCTTCTGGAGTTGAAGGTCGTAGATCCAAATGATGTCCACCTGACAAAGAATACAAAACCATTACCAATAGTCTCAACGTGAACGGAAGATGATGATATGATTATGATGTTCTGTGATAGATACCAAAATCAGTTCACAATATCGACTTGAATAGTGAGTATTTGCGATTCAATGAAATCAGTACTGATATTCTGATCAAAACGTTAAAGCCAACGCGAATGAACAACGGATAAGTTAGGGCGAGAAATATTTTGTTGAGGCTATTAGTTATACCTTCTTTTGTGACGAGAGCAACAATGGTACTGGATAGGTTCTTCAGAACACTGCATTTCATCGCGAATACGAGATTCGTTTTGAAAAATAGCTCTCGGGATCTGAGTAAATGGAGTAATGTTCTTACCTGCCACCACTCCAAGGATCTAACAGACCATTTGAGAAAATGATGTTGCTTCCAAACGACTTCAACGTGGTCTCTATGTCCTTTTACATTGTAGGGAGAGAGAGAGACAAAGATTCAGATTATGCCCATCGAAAGAATCTTGAGTTTTCAGAAGAAAAAAGTCTTACATGTCCACCGAGCTCTGTTGTGACCCATCTAGGCCTAGGATTGACCCCAAAAGTATTCCAGCATTCCTCTTTGTATGAAGAGTAATTGAAATCATAAGTTGGAAACATGCTGTTTTCTTGGCTGCTAGACATGGGCATTACCATCTCTGTGCACGCCTGTTGTAGACCCAAGTCATAAGGAGATTAACCATTAAGTTTCTAGAAAAGGAAGATAAATATAGTAGTTATTCTTCAGACCTGCCAGTTCCATCCATCCAAACCATGAGGGTCATCATCCAACTCAAAGCAGCCAACATTCCCAGTATAGTTGTAGTACACATTTGCTCCTGCGTATATGCGTTCTAGGATGCTAGCATCACTATTATCCCCATCAATCTTTCTGCAGACCTACACAAAGATAAAATCTTATTGAACTCGGGACTTCAAAGGACGAACTTGAACAATAGCTGGACGCAACAAGCAAACCGTTAAAGCATAGCCCTCGTAGGGTAATTTATATAAAGATGACAACAATTCAGATGAGGTAGCGAATGCCTAAACTATTATATGGTTTGCAGAATATGTCACCAGAAAAATCATAGTTTTACTTTTCAAAACATACCTCTTTAATGGGATGTCCAGGTAAAGGCATCATAAAATCAGCGGGATACGGATAGTCCACCATCGCCAAGTAACTATAGGCAGAATCCAGCCAGTCTGAAAGGTCATCAGTACTGTTCAACGGCCTGGAAAACAGAGCCACCACTCAACTTAGCTCAAATAATACAAATAGATAACAACAAACAGTCAAACAGTAAACCTAACTCCAGTTTTTCTTACTCACCGACAAAAGTGAAAAGTTTTCGTTAACTGCTGAAGACCGTTCTCCTTCTGACCCTCAGCTATAATTGCATCCCACGAGCTCTTTATGGTGTTGAAGCAGCTACTACTCTCACGCTACAGAGTTTACCAGCCAAAAAATAAGAACTAGAGAAGATCAATCAGACTAACAAAGCAAAAAAAAAAAACACTACACCTTGAAATCATTAGATACAATGTCATAAAACGTCTGAGGAGGGACAATATCTTCAAACTGAAGAATCGGAGCTGAAGAAGCTAATGCTCCTATTGCTATGTGAGGATACTTGAGCCTCATCCATGCTGCCAACACTGTTAGCATTGCATCAATACCAACAAATTCACTCCAAAAAATCTCATTCCACCATCACAAAAAAAAAACATTCATATGATTCTTTGACTTACTTCCACCATATGATCCTCCAAACAACACAACTGGGCAAGCTTCAGCAGACAAGTTCCGTTTCAAATCAGTAACAAAAACAGCAAAATCCCCAAGAGCTTGCTCAGTTGTGAGATACGATAACGTGGTCGCGTTCTTGTAAGCTTCTTCTCCGCTTCCATAAGGCATAGACTCTCCATAATACCTATGCTACACCCAACATCACCAAAAATCAGTAACGAGTTTCTTTATTTTCCAAGGCTCTATCAAAACAACATCCAACTAAACCTCAGGGAAAACAAGCAAGGCGCCAAACTTGGGAGCAATCTCCCACATGAATCCAGAGTTTGTAGCAAACCATTCGATGTCGCCTTCGTTGCCGCAGTAGAGGAAGATAGGTCCGAGCTCAGAAGCACCGGACCAGTGATCGGAGTTGATCAAGTAACGCTGCGAGAATTTCGGAAGATCGGCGAAGCTGAAGTGGTCAAGCTGCTGTGTGAAGTACTTAGTCTCGTATTGGTACGAGTTTGAGTTTCGATCTCCCCTGAAAAGCTGGATTCTGGCTCGGTTTTGGAAAGTCTTGCGAGGAAAGCGAGGCGACGGAGACGATGAAGTGGAGAAAACTATGACGGAGACGAAAGAGATGATCAGAACCAATCGGAGATAGCTCGCCATTTCTCTCGCGTCTTTCGAGGTCTTCTCCTCAACAAGATCGCAACCACCCGTCACTAGCACACTGGTGAGTTTAAACCGTACTAAACCGAATTCATCAATTAGAAATCGAACCAAATTTCAAACCGAATCAAACCAACATTTGTACCATACTTTTTTTTGGACAAACCAAACTAATTATCTATGTTTGATTACATTATTTTTATTGATAACCGAACTAAACCGGAACATTCAAACCAAACTGGAATTAAACTCTCAAGCAAACATGTGTTTTTTCAGAGTTTGATAGCCCAAAGACTCTAATGGGCTTCAAGAGCTCAAGCTGTTATTTATTTCCTTGACGGGCCATTTAAGGGAGGACAGGGGTGATGGGCTTAGGATGAAGAGCTTTGTGAACAAGATCAGTTTGCTCCTTAACATGAAGCTGGTAAAAGCCAGTGGCTGTTGCAGCTGAAGGAAGACGCCCCACGTATTTGATGTCGTTGAAGCTTCCTCTGTTCAGTGCTTTCATGGCCGTGCACAGCCTTGGTGCTATATACTGATATCCTCCCATGTTCATCGGCTCTTCTTGACACCACACTATCTCTGCATCTGTAAGAAAAGCAACACAAGAATCAAACACAATCCTGAGTTTGTTTTTCTTTTACTATATGTTAAGTGGCTTACTTGGATATCGCTTTAGTTCTCTCTGAATGAGATCGTAAGGGAATGGACAAAGCTGCTCTACTCTGCAAATGGCTATATCGTTTGTTCCAGACTTTTGTCGCTCTTCGTCAAGCTCATAGTAGACCTGGTTCAACAAATCCTAACTAAGTCACAGAATTTGAGATTTTTTTTAAGAGTGGAACTGTTTTACCTTCCCAGAGCAGAGGACTAGACGTCGGATACCTTCTTCAAGATCAGAATGACCACTTTGATCTTTAATCAACCGTTTAAACCTGGTTCCTTGCTTGTCAAACCCAGGATGTCCTTTCACATCATCGAACTCCGAGAGGTTAGATACACACTTTTTGTGTCGAAGCAAGTTTTTGGGAGCCATCACTATCAGAGGCTTGCGGAAATCCCTGTGTAACTGTAAATGGATGACATCAAGTGTGTGAAAAACAAACAAGGAAGAGTAGCATTTTTTTATAAACAATCTTTTACCTGGCGACGCAGGACATGGAAGTAGTTGGCAGGTGTAGTAACATTAACAATTTGCCAATTACACTCTTGAATCTGCTTTCGTAGAGTTGGATCCATCTCAGGGATAACATAAGGATTGTCATCACTCATCTGCAGTAGGATTGGTTAGTGAAGAGAAACATAATGTTAAGTATCTGGTCTCATCACTCGTTGGTTATATAGTACCTGAAGGAAACGTTCTAATCTTCCACTGGAATGTTCAGGACCCTGACCATCATATCCATGAGGGAGTAGAACTACTAGCCCAGTCTGTCGAAGCCATTTGGCTTCTCCACTGCTAATGAACTGATCAAACATAACTTGTGCGCCATTGGCAAAGTCTCCAAACTGAGCCTCCCATATTACCAGAGAATTCGGGTTTTCCATCGAGTAACCCAGTTCGAATCCAAGAACACCAAATTCTGAAAGAGAGCTGCATATCAAAACACCAAAAAAAAGATAATGTAAAAACAAATGAAAGCTGGTAATTATCTCATGAGATTCAAAAGACATACCTGTTGCTGACAGTGAACATTTCAGGGTCTTGGTTCATGGTCAGGTGATCTAAGGGACAATACTCCTCGCCGGTTTCTTGATCATGAAGCACTGAGTGTCTATGACTGAAAGTCCCTCTTTCAACATCTTGACCACTTAGCCGAACATGGTTTCCTTCCACAACTAGTGTAGCAAAAGCAAGAGCTTCTCCAAATCCCCAGTCAATGCCTTCTCCTGACTCAATCATTTGAGCACGTTGTTCATAAACTCTTTTCACTCCTCTGTGTGGCTTGAAGTTCTCTGGAAAGGTTGAGATTGCCTTCCCCACATTCTTCAAAATCTCTGGCTTCACACTGCAACATAACAAGGTAATATTATCCCAGAGAAATATTACATATGAACAAGTCCAAAAGCAACGACAAACTAAATAAAATGAGAATGTTTGTACCCAGTGTTACGGATCCTAGAAATCTGCTCCGGTGACTTGAATCCAGTCCAATGACTTGCCAGCCAGTCACGTTTTTGTGGAATATAGTCTTTACTTGCCTCAAATTCTTCACTGAGGATAGAGTTTACTTTCTTCTGAATCTTATCAATATCATCTTTGGTTACCTGTCCAGATTCCAAAAGCTTCTCTTGGTAGATTTGAAGAGACGAGGGATGACTGCGTATCACCTATCAACAACACGTATCAACCGTTTAAAAAGAAACTAGAAGAACCTTGAAAGGAACTTAGAAAGAAACTGGATACAAGATTTCAAGAAATGGACTATGAAACAGCCAGACCTGGTACATTTTTGGTTGTGTGAAAGATGGTTCGTCTATCTCGTTATGCCCAAAGCGACGGTAGCATACTAAATCAACAACAACATCAGAATGGAAAGTCTGGCGCCACTCCGCAGCAAGCTCACATGCATGCACTACTGCTTCAATATCATCCGCATTGACATGGAAAATCGGGGCATCTAAAGCCTTTGCAACGTCAGTACAATACTGTGAAGACCTTCCTGCACTAGGATCGGTTGTGAAAGCTACTTGGTTATTCACCACAATGTGCACTGTTCCACCGGTACAGTAGTTAGGAAGTGCACTAAGATGCAGTGTTTCATACACCACACCTTGTCCGGCAAAGCTACCATCCCCATGGATCAAAATACCCATGTTCTTTGTTCTCTTCTCGTCTTTAGTGTAATACTGTTTCGCTCTGGTTTTACCCATCACAACAGGATCTACTGCTTCCAAGTGACTGGGGTTTGCCAACAAAGACAAGTGAAGATGTTTTCCTCCTCTAGTTGGGCGATCATAAGACGTACCCAAGTGGTATTTGACATCTCCTGTTCCTGTGTAAAGCCCAACTTCATCTACTGGCCTAGTACCACCGCTAAACTCGCTGAAGATTTGACGTAGAGGCTTTCTAACAACATTACCCAAAACATTAAGTCGACCCCTGTGAGGCATACCGATAACAATGTTCTCAACTCCAAGATCAGCAGCCCTGTCGAACATCTCCTTCATGCCAGGGATCAAAGACTCAGCACCTTCAAGTCCAAATCTTTTGGCCGTGGTCCACTTAGTAGCCAAGAAATTCTCAAACTGTGTGCTCCAAGTAAGCCTATCGTAAATAACCACGCGACGCTCAGTATTATAATGCCGAGGTGTTGGAGTCTCGATCTTATCTCTCAACCAGTTACATTTATCCCTATCAGCAATGTGCATGTACTCATACCCAATAGTCCCACAGTAAGCCTGCTCAAGCCTCGCCAGTATAGCCCTCAGTGTCTGAACCGGACGGTTCTCAGAGAGAAACCCAGACATCTTCCACACACCGAGAAAGAACTCTCTATCAAGATCAGCCTCAGTGAATCCATACAGACCAGGCGTAAGATCCTCAGGGATCTCTCTTTCCTCTAAACCCAAAGGGTCAAGCTTTGCCTTCATGTGGCCATTAACCTGATAAGCTCTAACAAGCAACAACAAACGCATGCTTTCTTGAATGGTTTGCCCGGAGATCCCAGGAGACGTAGCGGCTTGACCCACGAAGTTCCTGAAGAAGTTATCCCAAGATTCATCAACACTGTTGGGATCAGCTTCCCAAGCTCTCTGTAGCTCCTCGAGATACACGCTGCTAGTTCCATCTAAGAAGCTGTCAGTAAGCTTGGAGAGTGGGACGGGACGTGGAACAGGTGCAGCGTTTGATTTGAGTGAAGTGGAGTGGAAACATCTGGTGTGGGAAAGTAGAACCCTGGTTCTAAACTGAGACTGAGAGAGTGTTCTTCTTATGGCAAGCTTTGCAAGAGAGGAGCCAGTTCTAAACCAAACCATAGCTTAAATCAATCTACGTTCAACAACAAAACCTGAAATGATCCATTAAACAATAAATTAAAATAATCAAAAAAGAAACAAAGTAGATAAGTTAAAAAAATTGCTAATTATATCATAAGTTATGATATCTCATGCAAACCACACACAAAAATATAGAAATCGCAAGCGAAAACCACATATTCATTCAATATTTGATCAGCGATCTGATCCAGATCATCCAAAACTCCAAAAAAATTCAAAACTACAGATCGGCTCAACAATTTTCATTTTGGAGTATTTTCATGAGAGAATATGAACATATAAAAAATTAAGAAATTAAGGAGAAGGAAACGAACCTCCTGGATCAAAGATGGAGGAGCCTCATCAGTGAAGTGACAGAGAAAGAGAAATGAAATTAAGAAAGTGCACCGCCCTCGTTTGGCTACAAGGATAAGTATAATACTTAGCACGATTATGATATTTCATCAAGATAGAACTTACTGGGCCTTTCATAAGATTATATCATACATTGGGCTTCCCGGCCCAAACGTGTAACATTCAAATTCGTTACACACTAAAAAACACTGAAGCTTCTTCTCTTTTTAACAATTGCAGTAAGTTACAGAGCTTGAAGATGACTGCCTTCGTCAATAGAATCTAGTCTAGGGTTTACGAAGATCATCATGAAAGAGTCAATAGGACGTGCGAGATGCGAGGAGCTAGCTAAATCTTCTTCCTTTTACCGGAAAGTTTACTCGGAGGTGAGTCATTCATCAATGGCCTTTCATTGCTCGCAAACTCAATTTCTGGATGATGATGATAATGATGATGAATGAGATTGGTTTGTAGATAGAGGAAGTTGGATGGGAATCACTAAGGAGGTTAGGTGGAGACTTAACGTTTTTCAGCTTTCACTTTCTGTAAGTGATGAATTTTCGAACTCTCTTGATAATGTGGATGATGAGATTAGTGTATTGCATTGTGTTTGGCTACTATAGTGATTCTCCAATGTTAGCTTTGTTGTATTGTGAAACATGTACAGAGATAAGAAGGGAAGAGCACACATCTTAGAACTTCAACTTGATAGAGACTATCCTAACTCCCCACCTTCTCTTTCCGCGGTTTGTTTTTTTTTGTTTCCTTGTGTGTGTTCTCTCTTTCAACCTTTTCAGATACTCTCCTTAGTGGGTGTGTCTCTATTTAGGATGTGCCATACATGTTTACTTTAGAATGGTCAACAAGCTCAAGGTTGAAGGATGTGATGCACCAATTCCAAATGGTACAAGACTTTTGCTACATTCTCTGTTAGTGATCTCACTAATCAGCAAACACACATGATCTTAGTTTATTCTTTCTTGTTGTTATTAATAGCATTTGGACAGTCTTCAAGAATTTTGGTCTGTCTTGGATGATATGGACAAGTCTCTTTGCGTTGTTGATGCTAAGCAGCCACCTCGTGCTTCACCTGTCCGTCGGATTCATGCTGGTTCAATAATACCTTTACCCTTTTGCTTTTGCTCTATCCTCTTCTAGTTATAGCAAAAACTTACTTTTATATGTGTAACTGGTTCAATGTTTTCAGGGAAGGATTGCAACATCATTGCTCATATCAACTTCGACGACCCTAAATCTCTACCAGAGTATGCTTCTAGCCAACACACATTTACATTAACCTCTTTTCTTCGACATTATTCAATAGTGTGTTACTTACTTAGTCAGGTGCCGGTTTATTTGTCCTGAGCCTCCAGCTGTGAACAACTTGTATATGATATGGAGAAGAAATAGCAAAAAATGGTAAACCTTTTTGTCTATTCTCTCCCGTTTTAAACCTCTCTCGATAGCTTATAGCATGAAACTGGCAGATGAAACTCAGCTAATTAACATCACACAGGTCAAAGGAAAGATCATTTCCTGAGAACCTTGAATGTGTTCTAGGTACTGAGCTTCCAAAGCCTCCAGGTTTCCTCCAAGTGGAAGATGATCATCAGCAAGTGGAATGCGGGATTTGCTATGCGCAGTTTCTACCAACCGGTGATTCCTTGAACCATTTAAAAAAATAATTACTCGTAGTAATAACTTGCTGAAAGTTCACTGACCGTTCTCATTTACTTTAAAAAAGATGAGGAGCTGGGAGCTAGAAGTGGGACGCGAACAGACTACACATGCGAAAACATCAGTTGCAACAAGTCTTTCCATAGCCTTTGCCTCACAGACTGGTTAAGGTCTATCACAACAACAAGACAGTAAGTAGAAGAAAACCTTAAATCTCTCTCTCAACAACAAACACATAAGTCTTATGCTCTGAAGCTCATATATGATTTCAATTACTTGTAGGTCATTTGATGTTCTATTTGGGAACTGCCCTTACTGTTCAGACCCGGTCGCAGTCAAAATCAACAACATGAACAAAATAGATTAGACAATCCAATCCTCCTTAGTCCCAAACCTTTAAAGCCATACTTCCTAACTATGATTCTGAATGCTCTCATGAAACATGATATAAAGTGAGAGTGTTGGTACACTGAGCGATGAGTAGTGAGGACAAAACTCCCTTTTTCACTATTTTTATTATGTACTGTTCAAGATAGAACTCATGTAGCTTTTCTATAAGTTATGTGAATGTGCCCTCAAATTTTTTTTCCTTCTGGCCACTCAATTCTATTGCTGATCTATCAATCACCATCAATGTGGAGTTTCTTCAAGCAATAACTATTTTTACTTTGCCTCTTTCTCCATGGCCACAAAGCCTTCTTCTCCAGCTGTTGTACTACTGTCGGTGCCTTCATCAACCAAATGCTTAAGAACTCAGAAGACATAACTTTAACCTTTCTAAACCAATCAAAACCCACAAAAATAGAATGATAATAAGTGGTTGCAGAATGTATAAGTTTCTCTTTGACCACATTCAAATTATAAAATTCGATCTAGTAGACACGATTTGAAACATAATAGACAAAAAAATACAAATCTGGCATGTGTATGAACGATAACTTCATAGTACTACTTGTTAGAAAGCAAGTAAATGAGAACTAGTTCGGTAAGAAAGTTGAAATATTAGAGATGAAATCAATTCCCATCAATTGTGAATGGTTTTTCTTGGCATTTATCAATGAGTTACACATTAATTCAACAAGTTCTGAACTTGATTAGACATTTTCTTCTTAAGGTTTAATGCAAATCTGACGCCTTTGTTGGAACTGGGACCATATGGCCAACCCAATTATATAAATTGTCTTGTGCCACAAATCCTTATCACATTTATATAGTTGGTTTTCTTCTTTCATTTTCTTGTGTTCGTGGTTGTATTATTGGTTTATCAAAAAACATATGGTAAATTGTAAAATTTGTAACTCCAAGGGCCAAACAATAATCAATCAATGCCTTAGGCCACATAGAAATGATCACATAACTTAACATTTGCTTCTTCAAAATAACCACATACATTAACCATTATATATATGCACACCACGTACTTGCGTATGTGCACACCGTTGCATAAAAAAAGACATTACAATCCAAATTTTCTCACAATAATATATATATACGTACAAGAAGAGAAACATGATCATTGTACGTACGTTTTGTACATGGTATTATTTCAAGCATGACACTCGACTGGTGGGACAGGGTACCTTGACTTGTCGGTACAATAATCATATACCATATGGTTTACTCTTACCCAACGGTAACGTCGAGCTTCCATGGCGTTAAGTGACTGATAAGCGTAACCTTCCCACCAGTTGTGAGGGTTCGATGGACAGCTGGTGGGTCCAGGAACAGGACAGCCTTCGATGTCGAAATCTTTGTAATAAGCATAAAAAGGAGCTTTGCTCCAATCAATTTTCTCTAATCCTCCACGTGTCGCCCAATCATCGGCTTCCCATAGGGTTGAGTAAACTCCCATGGGTTGTGATGTTGGGTAAGCTATGTTCTTGGCTTGGTTGTTTTTGTATTCTCTTATTGGTACATCGTCCACGTAAAAACTATAATCAACCAAAATATAACACGTCAAATGTTATATGAGACTTTAGCAATGAAATAAATAATGAATATTTGTAACATATTCCATGTTTTTTATAACAGTAAATTTTTTTTGCTAATGGTGAAAATTAGAGGGAGAAGCTTACACAATGTGTTTGTGTGACCAAAGGATACTGTAAGTGTGGAAATCCAGAGATGGATCGAACCAGAGATTAACCCTTTGTTCTTTATCTCCTTTACCATGAGCAAATATGTTTGTTTGCACCGAGTAAGGTTGGCCACTTCGGTTTCCCAGGAACTCAAAATCTAGTTCATCCCTCACGGTGTCCGTATCCGAGTTCATCTATAGACATGTGAATGATTAGACTATGTTTTGGAATCATATATATGTGTGTTTGTGGTGGATGTGTGAAGTTACAAAACTTACGTAGAAGGCGGTGACCGTACCGGCAGAGTCACCGGGAATGAGTTTGATCTTCATGCTCACTTTACCGAATAGATACTTTCTTTTGGAAGAGAATCCACATCCTTGTAGAAACGAGTTTAAGCATGTGAGAGTAGCTTACACAAAATCTCACTAATATTTAAAATGTTTTTTTTTTATTTAAAATGTTTTAAGTGGTTTAGTTTGGTTTTACCTGTACTCTGGTCGAGGACAAGTTGAATAGCTTTTCCACCGTCGACTTGACGGACGTGAGACTCCGACCATGCGGCTTGAAAATCCTCGGCGAATGTCGTAGGCCGGGCGGAGCTCTGGATGAACATTAGCGTACAAAAGGTGGCAATGCAAAGAAAAGGAGTTACGGCCATCATGGTCGACCTTTATAACAATGAGAAAATAAATGTTTTGAGTGATTACTAGTGAGTTTGTTTTTAAATTGAGTAGAGAATGATAAGTGTGCATGCAATTTATATACGCAAAAATTATTTTTGTTGCCAATGGGAGTTGAGGATTCAGGACGATGACGTGGATGGTGGTCGCATTGAACACAAGGGGACATCGTTTAGCTTTCCACACAGCTAATTGCAAGCAAGTCTCTTGCCCTACTCATTTATTAATCTCTTGCTGTTTTTTATTCATAGAAACACACATAAATTTTATGCCAATAAGATAAGAATGTGAATCACTGAAACTTAAGCTAGTAGATTATATACATTCCAATGCCATGCCTAGAAGATACTGTGTTATAAGAAAATATGTTATAAATCATCATCATATGATCATTTTAAAACAAATTAACTCAAAAGTCATCCTTGAGATTAATATAAAACGTGCAGCTATAAGACATTGTGCTTCAATTGCATATCTATAGAAGAAACAATGCGAAAAAATGATGAGGAAGGAAATGTACGTGTGGCTGGCTTATAACCTTGAAAGGGTGTAATGTCTCAATCAAATGATGGTTGTGGTGCGTAACATAGAGAACATATGGTTCTAATTATTTTGACGTGGAGAATTTATAATATGAGGGTTTATATCCATTCATGTCTCCCCATGGGCCTCCTCTAACCTACCAAATACTTGTTTCTATCCAATTAGATAAATACATAAAAGGATAAGAATATCAGTCTGTAAAAGCTGATAGTAATCTTGAGAGTTGCCACAAAGCAAATCCTTTTCTTCATTATAACATCCATGGAAATCTCATTGATGTTGGTGTACTTCATTTAAACTTTTCCCTTTTTAATTAGTTTCCTTGCAATTTATAAAGCTCCAATAAATTATGGATATTTTTTTTTTTGCTTTGGATTATCTCACAATTACAAATGGTCGAGCGTGGATCTAAAAACAAACGTTTTATACCAAACACATGGTCTTTTGGTTTACTTCAACTCAGAACATTAATTTCATAGGCCCATATAATAATGGCCATGTCTAAACCATATTCGGTTGATTTACATGCTGTCCACTTAATTTAAACTTTAATTTCAGTTTTTTTTTTTGTAAATACATATAATCTGATGAATATGAAAATTGCTTTTTCTTCATCACAAAAAGATAAATAGATAAAACAAACCGTTTGTATTAATCTTGGTCCTATGGATAATAGCTTTGATCCAGAAAAACAAAAGCGAAAATAGATACCAAAAGGTAATAGATCATACAAACGATTCATAATCCAACCCGGAAGATCAAGTTTTGTTTCTGATCTGCTTTATTACAAAACCATACACGACATTCTCACACTGCAATCTATCTAGACAGCAAATATAGATAAATTACCAACACAACATACTAAAGAACTCAAGATCAGATCATCCATCCGGTCATACTCACATCTCCGCATGGCTCAAACACGACCGTGCAGACACCATGTTATACCACACGGTTTGAGTGGAAACTATTGAATCAATGTTGAGACCATTGAATGTTCTTGATATCGATACCTTCTTTAACCATCTCATAAAGCGGACTCATCTCCCTCAACTTCTCAACTTGTTTAACCGTAAGCTCCACCGCTTTATCAATCTCTTCCTCCGTGGTAAACCTCCCAATCCCAAACCTAATCGAAGTGTGAGCCATGTCCTCATCCACACCCAAAGCTCTCAACACATACGACGGCTCCAAACTCGCACTTGTACAAGCACTTCCACTAGACACTGCAACTTCCTTCAAACCCATCAAAAGACTCTCTCCTTCAACATAAGCAAACGACAGATTCAGATTCCCTGCGTAACGACTCTCCAACGAACCATTCACCACAACCCCATCAAGCTTCTCCCTAACCCCATTCAACAACCTCTCCTGCAACCTCTTGATCCATTTCTCATCATACTCCATCTCCTTCATCGCCAACTCACAAGCAACCCCAAATCCAACAACTTGCTGCGTAGCCAACGTCCCGCTCCTAAGCCCCCTCTCTTGACCTCCACCGTTCATCAACGGCTCGAGCCTAACCCTCGGCCTCCTCCTCACATACATAGCACCAACACCTTTTGGTCCATAGATCTTATGACCACTCATTGACATGAAACTAACATTCCACTTCTCAACATCAACAGGTATCTTCCCTATAGCTTGAGCAGCATCGGTATGAAACGGAATCTTATGCTCCTTACAAATCCTACCTATCTCCTCCATAGGTTGGACCACACCAATCTCATTGTTCACAGCCATAACCGAAACTAAACCGGTATCCGGTCTAATAGCTTCTCTCAACATCTCTAAATCAACTAAACCATCAGTTTTAACCGGCAAGTACGTTACCTCGAAGCCTTCCTGCTGCAAATGCCTGCAAGAATCGAGAACGCACTTGTGCTCAGTCTGCGTGGTGATCACGTGCTTCTTCTTGTCCTTGTAGAAATGCATCACTCCTTTCACCACTGTGTTGTTCGCCTCCGTGGCGCCGGATAAGAACACGATCTCCTTCGGCGAAGCGCCGATCAGCTTCGCGACCTGGATTCGAGCCACTTCCACCGCGTTCTCCGCTTCCCAGCCGTAGAGATGCGTACGCGAGTGTGGATTCCCATAGTCGTAGATGGAAGACGCGTTCATCGCGTCGAAGACTCTAGGATCGAGAGGAGTCGTCGATTGCATATCTAGGTAAAGAGGTCTACCTGAAATTCGCACTCCTTTCATCATGATCCCCGATTCATCAGCGTAGGAGTCCGATGTAGAGTTAGCGGCGGCGGCGGCGGCGGTAGACAGGTGGTGACGACGTGAAACAGCAGCGCCGTGTGGTTTCGTTAGAGATCGGCGGATTGCAGATAAGATAACCTTGGACGCCATTGAATCTAGACGTCAGAATTGATTCTCGTCTCTTATCTTCGATGGATGATTCGTTGTTGCGAGGAAGAAGAAGAAGCTATGCTTATCGGGCGTGAAAATGATGACGACAATGGCGGTTTCGTGGCGGTTGCGACGTGTTCGTCTCTGGAACCCTAAATTGAAGATAATATGAGAGAAGAAGGTCTGTTGGGCCCGTTGATATGTAATGGGCCTGATATTGCTACCGAGATTGTTTAGAAAAATCTAATCTGCGCTCATGCCGGTCATTTCTAACGCCCATATATTTTTGGGCCTAATATTTTGGGCCTAGTATATATATATATATATGAATCGTTGTTAACCTTTGTAGATGTTTTCAGTAGACACGTGTCGTGAACATTCTCGTGTCGTGTGATCTCAATCTCTTTTTTTAACATACAAATGAAATATCAGCAAAAGGAAATAATTGCAGGAAAAAAAGAAGGGAAAATCATAATTATAATTATGAGTCTCGTGATGCTTTAAGATTTATCGTGCGATGTGAAGAATGTTTTCATGAGACACGTGTGGTCATGCACGTGTCAATTTGACTGAGTCTTTGCTTTCTGAAGGATACTAATTGGTGGTGAATATTGGAATCCAAAGACGAAAGAAAGCTAAAGTTTTGATAAGTAATTATAAGAAAGCTAAAGTTTGTAACTGATGAATGTAAAGTATCGAATATGTGATCATTACTCCACTGCAAAAGATAAACAACGACTACGGAAACCAGCGCTTGTGGGCTGGTGGTAATGGAACCTCGGCTGAGGTGCCCGCCACCCGACTTCGAGTGCTGGCCACAGCGGATTTAACATAGTTTCTGTTTGGCCCCCAGGACCGCCTTCGGGTGGATAGTCGGACGCCTAAATAGTGTTCGGAGACCTGAATTATCAAAAAAAAAAAAAAACGACTACGAAGTACGAGTCTAAAGACTTTACTTAGTGTGTGTGTGTTATTCGTCGTGAATCTAAATGTAGGCTTTACTAGTTTCTTAGCTTTATGCGAATATGGAAAAGAGTCTAGAGATTAATAACATTTTATACAAAATATATTTAGACAGTGACTGTGAGTACTTAAACGGTTAAAATGATGTTAGTTACTGTCTATGCATGCATGCATGTACAAGAACGTTATTATGAAAGTAATTATTACATTTGAGATGATTCACTCCTGAAGTTTTATACCATAAAAACGCAGAGTTAGAGCATGCCTGGTAATACAAAGAAGGTAGATCATATAATAAAAATGGTTACTTCTATATCTTATAATAAGTATAATATAAACTGGCAAATAAACTTTACAGCTAAATTAAACTAACTAATTTGGACTACATGTATTTAAAATTCAAAAAGTATCAGAAGCATATGGAAACACATTTCTTACGTTGAATTTTTAAAACGTTTGTAAGCAAATAGAAAAGAGGGACCCGTAGGTGTCATAACCAATGTCTCTTCTTCTTTGTGTCTTTTCTAACGTCACCTCACCATTATAACTTTACCTTAATTTATCCCATATAGTTCACTTGGGAGATGATAATTCATTCTCTTATTACAATCATCTCCTACTTCTTACAGAGAAAAACAATATTACAGTCATAATAAGACATAAGTAAGTACATTATTACTCATGAAACTATAAAGTACAATGTCAATAGTGATTGTATTAAATTATTGAACCAACGTAACAGTTAATTCCATTTTGTTTTTTTCTTCTCAGTGTATTGGTCGTGAGGGAAGATCGAATCCCACTTATGATTAATCTAGTTTCATCTCATTCGCGTTTGAAATTAATGATTAACTTTTGTGTTCATTTTTAACGTATTGTCGATTTAATTAAATGAATAGGAGTGCTATGAATTGCGAAAATAAGAAGGAATCTTTACCTAACATATGCTTGGTATATATATTATTTTGACCTACGTATCATGAATCACTTCGTCTACTAACTATTTACGCTTTTTATTTTTACTCACGTTCAGTCACATGTCACGAACAAACAATGTTACAAACGTACGAAATTAATTTAAGTTTAGCTCATCTACTCCAGGAACATGTAATATGAAGCAAAACAAAGAATATTAATTAATAAATTTGGATAAACACAACATTCACTAACAGTGTGTGTAATGTATCATATAAAGTAAGGCCATTATTGGGTCTTACGTAACTAGTTCTTTGCTCTATTATATGTTTTTATAATACATAATGTTAGTGATAGCAGGTAAGATTCAGTTTCTTTTTTTGTGTGGCAAGTGTAACCAACATGTTACTCTATATTTTGATGTTTTAAAAAGATCAAAATTTTACTTGTTTCTATAAACGGTATTTCACATATCAACTCAGCAGATTAATTTAATTTACCCGATGTAAAATTTTGTGATTGTACTTTACCTATGTGTAAGGATTCTCTTAAGCAACTACGAGGGATGGGACATAACTGTGTCGGGGAAAACAATGAAACCAAGAAAATGACAAAACGGACCCATTCCAACACTGCACCTCCTTTCTTTCTTTTCTACGTGTCTCTGTCTTTTCACAATCATAAACTCCACGTGGCATTTTCATTCATAAAAAGGCTAAAACATACGAATAAAACTGTTGGATTGTTCATATATACAACCGATAACTAGGCCTGTAGCGTAGATACAGAGTAACCTAAAGCCATTAGATATATTGGAGTCTTCTTATTTTCAGTGCTTATGAGTTGTCAAAGAGGAAAGTTCTTTGAGATAAAGCAAGTTTTGTAGTATTGTATTATTCATTTCTCCGGAAATTACGCATAATGTGAGAATATAAAGCTGAGATTGAAAAGACATTATTAACTATTTCTTTTTTTCTTTCACCTTTGTGATCCATCAAGCATGAAATTTCCATGGACGCATAGTAGAAATAGTTGTTGTTATGTGATGAAATCGTGATCAGACACGCATTGTGGATGTGTCTATCAAGGAAACAAAAGTTACTTTTGTTAGTTTTTGTTTTGTTTACAAAGTATCTTTTGTGTGTTCGACTTCATATTTTGTTTGCAATATATTTTGCAATATTTTACTAGTCACATAGCTTGGGTACAGTAAAAATAGCTTGGGTACAGTAAAAATAGCTTGGGTACAGTAAAAAGAGAAGAATATATAACCATGCACTCACTAGATTTTTAAGTAGACAAGAATAATATTTTTTTTGTTTAAAAATAATAATTTGTAACCACGTGTTAGTGGTTGGGTGGCAACAAAATGTTCTATAAATTTTAAAGGACCTGAGTTTGAATCCGCATGCACTCAGATTACCGTTACACACGTGACCAGCATGCTTAAACTGGGCCATGACTCTCTAGGTAAAAACACTTGGATCATCAAAATAATAATAATAATAATTTGCATGGAGGTAAATCACCATAGTATGATGTCGACCAACAAAACCGTATGGATTATATGGAAAACATGTTAGAACTCCACTCTATTTTTATTCTAAAATTGAAAGTAGAGTAAAATGATTTAACTTATTTTATTCTATAATACAGTAAAAATAGATTTATTTCATAATTAGAGTAATTTTTTTTTTGTACTTATTTTACATTCTAAAATAGTGTAGTATTCGACTATAATTCAAACCCATTATAAAGTTATTCTATTTTTTTTTAAATGATTCATGAGAAATGGTTTTAGTAGATTTTATAAATTGCACTACGTATTTTTCCAGTATTAATTAGTGTGTAACTAGCAATTGTGGCATCACCATTACTAGAGTAAACTAGCTCACAATCTGATGCAATAGCATTTGCCTTATGCTATCATGCGTAGGCCACCGTGAGAACCCCTACCAAGCTTTCACTAATAGTTAGTGCATCAACTAAACCATTAATTAAATGATAAATACGCCAGCAAACCTTATAATAGCAACTAGCTAAAATTTTGTATGGTTGACCCAACTTTTCTGATAGAAAACGTAGACGAACTACAAGATCTATAATCATCAATGGAATCTACATATACAGCCAAATGAAAACAAAATAAATGTTAGTTGGGTATGATCTTAGGAGAAATCATAAATGCTTCACACAAGACTAGAAATTGCTTCATGAGAAGGGAAAAGAGTTAGATAAGGAGATGTCATAAAAAACACATTTAAGATTTAGGTTTTATAGATAGTTTGCATGTGGAAGAAAATTTGGTGAGAGAGATAGCTAGGTTTCATTTTCACCTTCTTACCATTAACTCAGAACCAATCATTATTCCACCCTCCACGTTTTTATAATATACCTTTGATCTCTCTGACTTTTCTCACATGCATTGTTCTCTTTAGGCTTTAATCATTCTTCATAATGGAGATTCATCTGAACTTTGGTTTCAAAAGTTTTCAGCATTTACAGTGGTTCTTAGTAAAGCTCAGGACATGAGTGGTCCTGAGCATATTGAAGTAAAATATTAGTTTAGGATTCTTAATTTTTTTTTTTAAAGATTACATAGAATTTTTTTTTCAAATTTATAAAGAAAAAGTTATAATTATTTAGGGTTTCTAACATTTAGGGAAGCCCCCGGCTCAAGACGGCAAAAACAATAAACAAGACGATCATTCAGATCACTTGCAGATGCGTGACGCTAGAGCAAGACATGCAAGCAAGAGGATTCCACATTAGACATGTCCAAGTTTCAACACATTTGAAATTATTCACTATTTTCAAGACAAAAAAACTAAAATTCAACCCAACTGTACACCTTAATTAATAATTTAATACAAACTAAACTGAACCGAAAAACGATAATGTGAAAGCCGAGGAAAATGAAACACACTTAAGACAAAAGAGTCAAAACAAATTATTACTAACCGGACAAAAACACAAAACCAGACTAAACCGGGATAAACAAGCAATTAACAACCAAATCTCATAGCCAAAGGACAACTTTTCCCTCCTACCGGAACCCTAATTTAACCACCGGGATACTCTCAGAGATTGAGCAGATCCGGCTGACCTTGACCACCGGTCTTCGGAGAAAGCTCATTCTCCGTCGTTGAATTCTCCACTCCGGTTAACTCCGTCTCCGGCTGATCTTTAGACGGTGGCATCTTCGGAACCTCAGTGAGAATCTGAACGACTTCTCTCATCGTCGGTCTCTCAACGGCTTGTTCTTCGACACAGAGCATAGCAACGTAGAAGACGTGCGTCACTTCGTGGATAGGAATCGAAGAGAGTCTCGGATCCAACACTTTGAGAACAGAGTCCTTGTTCGAATCAGTCATCTTACGAACCCATTGCACGATGTCGACACCGTCGCCGAACTCGCCGACGGGTTTTCTTCCGGTGACGAGTTCTAGAAGCACCACACCGAAACTGTAAACATCGCTCTTCTCATCTACCTTCAACGTGTAAGCATATTCTACACAACAAACAACAAAGATACTATTTAGAAAACAAAGCAAGTGATCGTAAAGTTTGAAACTTTGGAAACAGAGACAAAACAGAGCAAGTGATCGTAAAGTCTGAACTTTAGAAACAGAGCAAGGGATCGTAAAGTTTAAAACTTTGAGATGTTTTTTAATTACCTGGAGCTATGTAGCCGTAAGATCCAGCGATGGCAGACATGCATTCAGAAGTACCAGAGTCTTGTAAGAACTTAGCGAGACCAAAGTCAGCAACATGAGCTTCAAAGTTAGAATCGAGGAGGATGTTGTTTGATTTAACATCTCTATGAACAATCAATGGAGAACAATCATGATGGAGATAACAGAGTCCTTTCGCAGCTTCAAGAGCAATCTTGTAACGTGTATCCCAATGCAAGTGTCCTCCTTTCTTACCGTGCAACACCTCACCGAGACTACCATTAGGCATGTACTCATACACAAGCAGATTCGTCTCATGGTTTGAGCAAAAACCAAGAAGCCTCACGATGTGTCTGTGTCTTATCCTCCCCAAGGTTTGAATCTCCGCGTTGAAGCCGTGATCATGTGAAGATCCACGAGACATTGCAGCGAGTCTTTTCACCGCGACTAGATCACCGTTAGGCATCACGCCTTTGTATACAATACCAGCTCCTCCTTTGCCTATAATGTTGTCTTCTTTGAGAGAATCCAAAACATCGTCACAAGTGAAGTCTAGTCTCTGGAAAGCTGTTAACCTCCAAGCTCGCGACTCGCTAGCCTTCTTCAACGACCTAGCTTTGATGATAGCCGCAACGGCGAATGCAATTGAACAAACGAGTAGTCCAAGGACGAGCAATAGCTTCATAGAAGCAGATAAAGGCCCTTTGCTATGACCATTGTGAGCGACACCGTCTTTACAAGGACCAAGATAAGGACCACAGAGGTCAGGGTTCCCCAAGAACGAAGTGTAGTTGAAGTAACTGAACTGTCCGGTTCCAGGAACTAAACCGGAGAGGTTGTTGTAAGAGAAGTCAAGCGATGTTAAGCTCTGCATCGACGAGATCGAACCGGGGATTGAACCGACAAGATGGTTTCTCGACAGGTTCAAGTAGTTTAGTATCCTCATAGCAGTGATCTCGTTTGGAATCTCACCGGAGAGCTCGTTACGGCTTAGATCGACGAAAGTTAAGAGCTTGCAACGGCTGATCTCAGGAGCGATCCGACCGGAGAACAAGTTGTGGCTGAAATCGATCTTAGAGAGCTGCTGAAGCTTCCCTACTTCAGAAGGAATCGGACCTTCGAACTTGTTCCCGTCGAGGAGAAGTTTCTGAACGCCGGTGAAGTTTCCGATCGCCGGAGGTAATGGACCTGAGAGTTGATTGTTTGATAAACTTAACTGACCAAGATTAACCGAAACACTTCCGGTTACCGGTAACTCGCCGGTTATGTAATTATTTTGAAGCTCCACTTGAGTTAGTTTGGGTAATCCGAACAGTCCCTTAGGTATTGACCCGTTTAAGAAATTCTCACCCATTCGGATCCGGGTCAAAGACTCGCATTTCCCCAGAGACTCAGGGATTGAACCAAAGAGGAAGTTACCTAAAGTGATTAAAGTTTCCAACTTGTTACCGGAGCACATGTTCGGAGGTAAAGTTCCGGTGAGTTTGTTGGAAGAGAGATCCACGAGCTGGAGTCTCCCGTTCTCCCCGAGCTTCTCCGGGATGCTTCCGGTGAAGTTGTTTTCCCAAAGCTGCAACACTTCCAGCTCCGGTAACTCTCCGATGAACTGCGGTATCTCCCCGTGGAGTTTGTTTCTGAAGAGATTCAAAAGCGTGAGGTTCTTCAGCTCCGAGAAGCTCGAAGGAATCTCTCCGGTGAACATGTTGTTAGACAAATCCATTGACTTTAAGCTCGAGAGCTTCCCTAGCTCCCAAGTTAACGGACCTGAGAAGACATTCACTTGCAGGAAAAGCGTGTCGAGATTCTGAAGCCGACCGATCTCCGGCGGGATCTCTCCGTTTAACCCGCAGTTAGCCGCGTCGAAGCGGACGAGCTCCGATAAGTTTCCGATCTCCGGTGGAAGACCGTTTTCGAAAGCGTTGTAGTAACCGATGTAAAGCTCCCGGAGAGTCGTTAAGTTTCCGATCTCCGGAGGAATGGCTCCGGTGAGCTCGTTCCCGGAGACCGCTAAATACTCGATTTCCGGCCAGGTTCCGTAGGAAGGCGGGATCTTTCCGGCGAAATAGTTTCCTCCGAGGTGAAGATGACGGAGCTGAGTCAAGTTCGTGACGGAAAGCGGCAAGTCTCCGGTCATGTTGTTGTTGTATACATCAAGAACTCGGAGATTCGCCAATCCAGAGGAAATCTCATCGGGGAAGGAGCCGTTGAAGACGTTGTTGGAGAGGTTGAGACGGCGAAGCCCGGAGAGATTCGAGATCTCCGGGGGGATTGGACCGGAGATCTGGTTATCAGCCAAAGACAGGTTCTGGAGGAGACGTAAGTGAGATACCTCCGGGGAGAGGGTACCGGAAAGGTTGAGACTTGAGAGGTCAAGTGATGTCACGTGACGACGAGAGACGTCGCACGTGACGCCGGTCCATGTGCAGAAGCTTGTAGTGGGTTTCCATGAGGAGAGAGGCGAGTTTGGGGCGTCTCCGGTGAGAGAGGTTTTGAGTGAGAGAAGGGTTCTGAACTCGGAGATTTGTCGGCCGGTGGTGAAGGAGTGAGAAATGTGGAGGAGGAATAAAAGAAGAAGAAGAAGCTTCATTGTGAGAGATTAGGGTTAAGGTGTGAGTGTGGTGAGAGTAAGTGAAGAAGAAGTAGAAGAAGCTGAGGAGGGAGTGATTTTATTTTATAATTGTAAACTACTTTATTTTGAAATATCTTTTATTACCGAAGGTGTATATTTTTCCGACCAAACAAGATTGGTGCCACGTCAGATTTTGTATTATAAAATAATTCTATTTTTAAAGCTCGTAAATCATAATTATTGGAGGTAGATAAACAAAATTACACAGTACTAAACAAAACAGAAAATGATATTATTATGAAGTTAAACTTCTTTATTTACAAGTTTAAAATTTGTCGTTTGTTTATTTTGTTTCATACTATTTCATAATTTATAAAAGGTTTCAATCAACCTGGTGTTCTCATCAGAGTAAAATCTTGATAATTAAACTAAATGAATACACTACTTTATAACTTGTACGATAGAGAATATACTAATATTAGGGAAGTTTCATTTATTTTGTTTTGGAAACATGTTGTTCTCCAAGGACCCAAGTATTGACAAAAACTGATATAATTTCTCATTAATACGACTACATGGCTTTTGTAATACATTCTTTCCAATAATTCACATAAACAGAGTAATGTTGTTGACCAAATAAAACAAAAAAAATCACACAGGAAAAACAACACAAGGACAGATTCAATATTCTTAAAACCTATGGTAATATAGGAAAACGACAAAAGCTTAAAAGATCGTTTAATCCCATACGTAAGTTAATGATGCTTTTTAAAGGTGATAAACCCAATAATGCTTTAACGGCTCAGATGCTATCATTCATAGAGCATCCAATGGCTGAGTCAAAAGGCTTACCAATCGTAGGACCGGCTCTGTAAAGCGAGAGGTTTACATAGTAATTGGGCCGTATGTGTTGGGCCCATGTGTCTGCAAATCAGATTGTAAATTATTATGTTTTTCTATTTAATTGTGCCTTTTCATGTTACAACGCCATCGTTTTACTGTTATATAAACTATTTTTTGTGTGGATTAGGAAGAGAAAAACACTCCAATATATTTAAATACAATGTGTAGTGTGATATTTTTAATCGTAGTAGCTGCCTAGATATATAAGAAATCAGATCATATGATAAAATTCATCTCTGAGACATAATATACTTTAAAAATATTAATGTATAAACTCACATTTTCTGGAAAAATGTATAATTAAAACATCTACATGAAGAAAAAGATACTGCAAATGATTGATAATTATTAAAAAGTAATAATATTGCTGGTGATAGGAAAAAAAAGAAAAAAAATTGGCCCAATTAGTTTGACTGAAAAGGACTTAAATTACATTTTTGGCCTTGAAATTTAATGGACTGGTCGTTGCGTTGCAAGGGAATTACCAAACCAGACGCTGTCGGTTTAGTGAAACTATGAAATGACGAAAGCATCCTAATTCGTTTGATTCATGCATCAGTCTGAAGAGAGGAGACTAGGGGTATGATGGTAACTTCGTAGCGTGAATGAAGGAGGCAGTAGTAAGTAATCCAGCTAACGACGTTTCAACGCCAGCTGGCAGATGCTACAGTTCACTGTCACTGATCTATCTATATAATTTAATACATATATACCCATTTGATTAAACACTAATAGTGGCAAAACTTTATAACATTTCATGTAAACTAGACAGCTAACCAAATATTGATTTTAACATACAAATAGTTTAAATTTTAGTCGTTGTAATCTTCTTTTTAGACGTGGTTAGGGAGAATAAACGTGAATATAATATCTAAAATAAACCACAAGCCGTATCAGTAAAGTTATTCATTATGAAATCAGATATGGTGAGCATGTGTGAATGAAACTTTATGTAAGAAACTTAGTGGGTTTGATGAGGAAAGTTGTGTGGAAGTAGGTGCTTAAGGAGATTCGTTTTTTGATTTTATACGTAGCTATCTCTTCACTATTTCCAACGTTTTAATTTTAAAATTGCCTTGAAAACTGAAGACTAAGTAAACATGAAAATACTTAGTTAGAGCATAAAGAGAGTAACATTGGGTTAAGAGAGTAAATAAGAGAAGAATCCAAAGCTCAAAGATATATTTATTCAACTATGGAGGCACGTTGTATCCCATTACTAAGCTTTTGTATATTCTCTCTAATCGCATCGTCTCGTGTAGTGTTCCTTTTTGTCTCCTTAAATGCACATCTCTATAAGGATTCTTTACTGTATTAGCTTTTGCTTTTTTTACTTATTACTAACACAATCTTGATTCAAATCTTTATTCAGCAAAAATATGAACATTTTGCTAATCATGTAATTATGTGAAATCAACAATGTTCTCATTGTTGGAACCAAGATTAAACGGAAGAATGAAGCTCAAGAAAAATTAGGAACTTTAAAGTATTTTTTTTTGTTGATTCGGAATATTTGGCAGGTCATGATCCAACCGACTAATTTCTCATGATCTTGATCTGATCACTAGCACCAGTCAGATTCAATTGTTTATAAAGAAGTTAAATACTTTTGTCACTTGATCATACACTAAAATAATTTGAGGGTAATGAATTTGAATCCACGAACCTTAGGATTATTGTGGAATGTCATGTATCACTCGACCATTAACGCGTTGTTAGTATTTTGTTTTGTGAGAGACATATGCACAAAAGATGAGATTTAGAAAGGCATGTGTTTTGCTTCTTGTAACACCACCACTTAATAATAGAGACAACAACATATTGTGAAAGTGACGCATGATGAAGAAAAGTAAAAACCAATAGAAAGTATCAACAAAGTTCTCTTTATTTTCTTTTGGTTTGAAATTGAAAAATTTAGAACAAAAGCATGTTTGTGTTGTTTGGAGTGGTCCATTTGAAAGGTGAAAAATAGTACCCCTAATAAAAGTGAAAAATGGGACCATAAACTGTGTCATCTTCACATCACCCGCTCTGTTTCTGAGTCCGACCATCACGGACTTAATATATGGTCCAGTGAAACCATCCCTATAACTTATCTCTACGAGCTATTTCATCAGTATAAATCATGAAATTATATACCCTTTTGGGTTTGTAAAAACATAGAGAAACAGAGAGGAAACACACTCTGAATATTTCTGTAATAGATCAGCGAATGATCATAAAATTCAAGGAAGTCAAGTAACACCGAAAACGCAGTACTAACAATCTTAGCTCGGAAAAGAATTTCATAAGACGGTTCATGGTGATGCATTAGATGTGAATCCTTATAATACATATATAATTGTCGAATATAATTATTTATGTAATATTTTTTATAGTTTGTAATAACATAATTAATAAGTGTTAAAAGCAAGAGAAATATTCTAAGATAACCCTAAAAAAGTTTTTGTCACAAATATAACCTTCAAGAACAAAAAATGACAAATTTTGTCTTTTTTTGTTTTCAAAAAATTAATTTTTATTTTATTTTTTTTCAATTTTAAACTTCAACCCCAAAACTCCACCCCATAACTCTAAACTCTAAGTCTAGATTAGTTAACCCAAGGGTTAACAAAATAACTAATATACATTTATACCCCTTGAGTTAACTAATTTAGACTTAGGGTTTAGAGTTATGGGGTGAGGTTTAAAATTGAAAAAAAATAAAATAAAAATTAATTTTTTGAAAATAAAAAAAGGTTATATTTGTCATTTTTGTTTTTGGGGGTTATTTTTGTGACAAAAACTTCAAAAAAGGTTATTTAGGTGATTTGCCCGAAAACAATATTAACATCATGAACATTCTTAACACCCACTCTCAACAACTGGGCTTGGCATTGTCGACTTTCCTTTTCACTCAATGGGCTTAACAAGTGTGCTTTAAAGTAATAACGGTTTTTTTTCCTTTTCTCTAAATGGGCATAATAACTGGGCTTTAAAGTAATAACGGTTTTGGGTTATTGCTATAACTTTTTTCCGCCTGACTTCTATTTTTCTCCTGGGGTGAAATTTGAAAGTAACCATAGTTTTTGGGCCAATGTAGAAGATACTAATAAATAGCGGGGGTATTTCGAGTTTCATATTACAAACTTTTCCGAAGTCACTAGCATTATCGCCGGCGATTCGAACTCTGCCAACGATGCAATCAGCAGCGAATTTGCCGGTGATATGGAATCTTTTCTCACTCGGGTCATCCTCAAAAGTTCAACTAGTGAACCTTAAACAACGAAAGGCTCACACGCTTCATTGTTTGAGGTTGATTTCGAACTCGTCATGTTAAAAGTAACATTGATCATTGATGTACATTTTGTATTCATTACAGAACAGAAGGGAATGAAGAGTTTGAGAATTCTCAGGTTAGTATTTTTTTTGTTAATCTTGTCTGATTATCTTACAGAACATAACTTTGGTTAGCTTACAGGAAAAACTTGGAGTGTCTTCTGTTATAAAAGAAGATAAACATAAGGATATATGGAGCCTCTTTAGAGAAGCTCAACAAAGTATATTTCTTTTCTTATTTTTTTGAGTTTCATATTTTGAATTTTCACTCACAGATTGTCATTGTTGTGTGTGTTTAGATATCCTTTATTTAAACAAGCAACGCCTAGCTGCCGTTGAGGAGTTAGAGAAGCTGAAGAAGGAGAAAGTTGAATTGCTAGAGAAGATAAACCTATTGGAAGAAGAAAGTCAGATTGTAATCAAGAAAGGTTTCTATTTTTTCTTTTCTTCTGCTTTTTGACTAGTGTGTGATGTGATAGTGTACTGATACTAGTCTTTTGAATGTTTAACCATTTATATTTAAGCAGATAAGTCATCTCTATTATGGGAGTTGCTTCTCCGTATTGATTCAATGGTGATCAATGGATTGATTGGTGCTGAAGAAGCTTCATCTATGAGACAACTGGTTAGGGAGCATGAAGCAAGCATCTCTGAGTTTCTTCTTGATGTCCTGCAACAGGGAGATGCCCAAGTTCTAGCAGAACTTAGACGGTTCCCAAATAAAGGCAAAAGGTGAGTATTCTAGTGTAGCTTAGTTTCAATCCTTTGAGTCTAGATTTTAAGTTTATGCTTGATTCCAGGAAGGGTCTCCACGTGATTCATATTTGCACCGAAATGGATCCACTAGTTTCTGTTGGACCTTTGGCTTCATATATTACAGGACTCTCTTGTGCACTCCAAGGAAAGGGCTACTTGGTTGAAGTTATACTGCCAAAGTAATAATCCTATAGAATAATTTCCATTGTCTATAACTTCAATTGTGAAGCAAAGTCTTACTAATGAATATTGTATTCACTAATAGATACTCTGCACTTGATTTGGACGAAGTTGAAGGGCTTCGTGAAATAGAAGCTGATGCATATTCTTACTTTAATGGTCAGCTGCACGCTAACCGAATATGGAATGGGTAAGTGAGTTGTTGGAAGTTATTGTTTCTTTCTTATAAATTTGATGTTCTTTGTCAATTTAAGGCAAGCAGGACCTTGTTTATGCAGAGTTGTCTCTGGAATAGGAGTGACACTTATTCAACCATTGTATTACGGTTCAATGTTTAGCCGTGATAAAGTATATGGCTATCCAGACGATGTTGATAGGTCAGTGCTTCCACTAGTTTGATAGACATTTGTTTTTAGACTGGTTTGATTTTTCATTCTGTTAATGAAAAAAAATCAGATTTGCCTACTTTTCTCGTGCTTCGTTGGACTACATTGCAAAATCTGGGAAGCAGCCTGATGTGTTACACATTCACAACTGGCAAACGGCAATAGTTGGACCGCTGTTTTGGGATGTTTTTGTTAATCAGGTAAACTTCAGAGTTCATAGTTAAAGACCATCGCGCATTTGTTTTCTTATCTTGCCATCTCCTTACGAATTTTGTAGGGACTTGAAGGTACTAGAATACTCTTGACATGCCAAGAATTTGACTCGAAGGCAAGCCACTTTGCTTCTTTTCCCCTTTGTGTTTATATATTAGATTGGGAAGATCGGTTAAGAACTTCTGTATAGCATACGGTCTTGTGTTTTTAGTGTCTTGTGCCTCCTGAGAAGTTGGAGCTATGTGGGCTTGATCCAGCTAGTCTTCATCGTACTGATCGCTTACAAGATAACACGAATCCACAAGTGGTTAATCTATTGAAGGTAAGTGTTAAGGAAGTATACAATGCACACGAGTTATCTCTCTTATCACACTCGTGTTCTCACATTCTCTTTACTTTGTTCTTACTTAGGGTGGTATTGTCTACTCCAACAAAGTTGTAATAATGTCTTCGTCACCTTCTGAGGGTAGTGCACTCCATCATAAACCAATCCCTGGTCTCGAACCAACTTTAGCGGTTCACAAGTAAGTTCCTGACACTTTTCTAGCTTTTCTTAAACAATACCGATCATGCCTATTGATAATTGCATTATCTTTTCTTAAAATCTAGGGAGAAGCTGTTTTTTGCTCCCTATGGGTTGAACAATACAACGTGGGATCCTTCAACAGATGTTTATCTCCCTGAAAACTACAATGCTAAAGATTTAAGGGGAAAATCAATATGCAAAGTTGAGTTGCAGCGTCAACTCGGTTTAGTAGAGGATGCTTCAACCGCCATTGTATTTTTTTCTCTCTAAAAGATCAAAGCTATGAATGCATTCACCATGACCTCTTATCTCAAGTTTATACTTGTTTTTTAAGGTAGGGTGCATCTTCTCAGAAATATCAGATGTTGATCTTGAGAGATTGAAGTCACATGTTCGAAGTACAAAAAAGGAAGATGTTCAGGTCTATATTGCTCATCTTTTCATCTCTGCAGATTGTAATACACTTCCCAATAATCTAACTACATATTTTTCTCTTTTCCGTTGTTGTTTTTAACATAAAAACAGTTCGTTATAATGATAATGAATGAAGATCAGATGATAATCAAGGAACTGGAGAAAACTCAAGATGAAATTGAGGTGAAGTAGTAAATATTTTTGCATTAATTTTTCATCTATCATCTTCCTCACTGAGAAATTGAGATGTTTTATATAATCTTGAACAGGGAGGAAATCTAAAGGTTGTGACAGGAAGCAATGAAGTTGTTTCTCATTTGATTTTTGCGGGATCAGACATTATGCTTTGTCTAAACAACTTCTTCCAAGATCCACTTCTCCAAGTCCCTGTATGTTTCCAAAACTCAACCATTGCTCTGTAAGATTGGATTCGATAAAATATGTTCTCTTATATAACTATCTGGATTCTCGTGGTGCAGCTCAAGGCTTTGAGGTATGGAACAGCTCCAATAGAACTAAATCCCCAAACCGGGTAAGAATATGTCTATGTCTTTTGACAGTAAGAAAACAAGAATATAACATAAAGTCATTGTTTTCAGGCATGTTGGAACACATGAACAAGAGGCCACCACTGCTAATTTTATAAATTCTTTATTCGGAAGAATGTCCTTAGGCCAAGCATTGGATCTTATAGTGAGTAACATTGCTACTTTTAAAGGAGAAAATTCGTTTAGTAAAATAATATATAATTCAGATTGGATCTGTGTCATGATTGCAGAAAAAGGATGGGAACTTGTGGAAGGTAAAGATAATGGAAGCAATGGAGAAAGACTTGTGTTGTGACGTTCACGTCTCTGCATATACTTCCATCAAGAGCCTGTGAAAGTAGTGAAGAAACAAACTTGAGATCTAATTGGTTTCCTAGCAACATTGGGAGTCTCAGTCTCATTGTCTTTGGTCAATCTTCCTTCTTGCCGGGGCCTGTAATGCATATTGGTGTAGTAACTATGTATTTATATTTTTCAACTATAATCATTTGAAGTTTTGTAATGTAATTATAATAGAAAGACAATAAGTGTTTATTCGACGATCAATAAAGTATGTGGACAATCCTGGTTTGTTAATTATAATCCTAAGCTCAACCATGAGAGACTCTTAATGTGACTGGGAGATCTCAACACCGTGACCATGGCACCAATAATAGTTAGAGCAGACCAAGCTAAGCTTCTGATGTGGCTTATTAACAAACCACTAGGCCTAGCTGTGAGATAATAACAATTCGTTTTGACTTGGTTAACGTTCTCCACGAAGTTTAAGCTCCCACTGTAAAAACTCCGATTCGGTAAAAAAAGAGAGGATTAAACTGCACCGCACGTGCGTTTGAGCCGTGTGTTTAGTAAGGTTAGTTGTCTCTTGCATGGTTGATTGTTTCCCCAACTAACAGTGAATGTAAACATTACTATTTGTTTTTTTGTTAGTCAACGACCTAAAAATAGCTTTTTAAGTTTTTTTTTTTTTAAATTATTTCCCTTTTTTTCCTGTTAATCTGTTTGATTCTTTAAGAAAAAAGGAAAAATCAGAAACTGAGAAGATATCGCTGTTGATTTTAAGTGATAATAACTAAATTAATAAACTGAAAAATCATAATAAGTTTGAAAATTCATCTAAGGTTGTTAATAGAGAGAATATCCAAATCAAAATAGGAATCGGATTTTACGAATAAAACTAAAAGAGCAGCTGTGTATATATAAATTAATTAGTAAAGAAAAAAAACAGAGTGTGAAACTGAGAGATAATGACGAAATATGGTGACCAGAGAGATTCTCCGGCTATTGCATCAGCTTCTTCCACGACTCCGACCACTACCAAACGATTCTGGACTCCGGGAAGGTACGATAATGATTATAATGATTGATGATGATGATGACGATATTGATTGTGTGAATTATAAAATCTAGGATTTGGATTTTGTGATTCCATAAAAGTTTTTTTTTTTTTTGAAGGCGAGAACTTCGTGATTTTGAATCTCTTTGTCAAAAGAACTTAGGTTTCTACTTATTGAATCTTGTTTTTTTTTTTGGTTTAATTATTCTAACTCGTGACGGATTGTTATTTGTAGATTCGTTACCATCTTGTGTATTGTGAACCTGATCAATTATGTGGATCGAGGAGTGATTGCGAGTAACGGTGTTAACGGAAGCTCAAGAACTTGTGATTCCAAGGGCCTTTGCTCTGCTGGCACTGGCATTCAGTAAGTCTTTCTTGTTTTTTCTTCTTCTTTCTGATTTTCGGTTATGAAAGACTGAAACTTTGTGTTGTTGTTGTTGAAACAGAGGAGAGTTTAGCTTAAGCAACTTTCAAGATGGTCTTTTGTCTTCTGCCTTTATGGTTGGTCTTCTTATTGCTTCTCCTATCTTCGCTGCTCTCTCTAAAAGGTGAAGGCTTTTTTTTTTGTATGTAGAAACACTCAAGAAGTCAGTGTTTTGATTATCTCTGTCACTGCTTGCAGGTTCACTCCTTTTAAATTAATTGGAGTGGGACTAACTGTTTGGACTCTCGCTGCTGTTGGTTGCGGCTTCTCTTACAACTTCTGGATGATTGCTGTTTTTCGAATGTCAGTCTCACTCTCTCTTCTTTTACGCATCTTGCTTTACTTTTTTCTAACTAACATTTTTTTCTTAACAGGTTTGTTGGGGTTGGTGAAGCTTCATTCATTAGTCTTGCAGCTCCATACATCGATGATAGTGCTCCTGCTGCACGGGTTTGTTTTCATTACTAATACTGTTAAGGTTTCTTTTCCTTTGTCTGCTTTGCTAAACTAGTTTATCTTTTGTTCTTTTTTTGTTCTTTCCAGAAAAATCTCTGGCTTGGACTGTTCTACATGTGTATACCAGCAGGTGTTGCTCTTGGCTACGTGTTTGGTGGATATGTTAGTACAATGCTCCACTCTTCTCTCTTTTTTACAAGTGTTGAGGATGTATATGTTTAAGTTTATATATTTATGTTTGCTTTAACGTTTAGGTTGGAAACCATTTTGGATGGCGTTGGGCGTTTTACATTGAGGCAATCGCAATGGCTTTCTTTGTTGTTTTGTCCTTCTGTATCAATCCACCACAGCTCAAAGGTATCTAAACTAAGATGCTGTAATCTTTTCATTCTACTATAGTTTCTAGTTTCTTTCTGGATTAAAATGTTCCTCCTCAATGCGTAATAGGTTTTGCTGCTAAAGAATCCAAGAAACCCTCTACATCTATTGAAACGGTCGCTCTTACACATGCAGACGGTTCCCAAATCAAAACCGTAACCCCCAAGTGAGTGGCTACTGTTCTGGCCAGTGCAAAAGACCATCTATATATTTGTTCACACTAACATTCTACTATTTCCTTGTGGGTTAGGTCCAAGAGGCAGAATCTTATAGTCCTATTTGGAAAAGACATGAAGGCTCTATTCAGCGAGAAAGTATTTATAGTGAATGTTCTCGGTTACATCACCTACAACTTTGTGATCGGAGCTTACTCATATTGGGGGCCAAAAGCTGGTTTTGGTATCTACCAAATGAAAAATGCAGACATGATTTTTGGAGGCCTTACTATCATCTGTGGGATCATTGGAACATTAGGTGGAAGCTATGTACTTGATCGCATCAACGCCACACTTCCAAACACCTTCAAGGTAATTAAACCAAAACTTTCACTAAACACATATTTTTATTACAATGAATCATCCTTACTTTTTCTTCTGATTGTTTGCCTCTCTTATGCAGTTACTTGCGGCATCGACTTTATTCGGGGCAGCGTTTTGTTTCACTGCTTTCTGCATGAAGAATATGTATGTCTTCATTGGTCTGTTCGCAGTGGGAGAGATTTTAATCTTTGCACCACAGGTAACATAATCATATCTTTAGAAGAGTTTTCTGTTTCTTTTCTTTTACAATTGCGTTTGAGCTTAAAACATTGTGTTTCTTTCTTCTTATGCAGGCTCCGGTTAACTTTGTGTGTCTACATTGCGTTAGACCAAACTTGAGACCACTATCAATGGCTTCTTCAACTGTTTTGATCCATATCTTAGGCGATGTTCCTTCTTCCCCTCTATATGGAAAAATGCAGGTTCGCAAACATCTTCTTCTTCTGTCTTTCGACAAAGGTTACTCTTCAGAACTTGATTTATGAAGCCTCAATGTTTTAAATTGGTGCAGGATCGTCTCAAAAACTGGAGGACATCAACTCTTATCATTACTTCAATACTCTTCCTTGCAGCTGTTATATGGGGCATTGGTAAGTACGCAGAAACTCATTTTGTTATTCCTCATGATTCTTTTTTCTTGCTCTATGTATATATAATGTTCTAAGTACTTATGTTTGTTGCTTGCAGGGATATTTATGAATAGTGTGGACCGGTCTAACGAAAAGAGTGAAGATGAGGTCGAGGAGGAAGAGAGAGTGGAAACCAGAGCAGACAACAACTCTGCTCCCGTCTAAATTTTTGAAGACATTTATCAATTTTTCTTCTACCACAAAATAATTTTTTTTTAGATTCTTTTGACCTACATTTGTTCAGTTGAACTACAATTCATTGATTCAGTTTCTTCTTCTCTGCTTTTAATTTATTTGGTGTATATAAACTAATTTTTAGAATAAAATTTTGATTTGATCCTTTCCAGTCTTTATATAGATCTCTGTTCTGTCAAATCCTAATTTACTTCTGAGTCTGCCAAATCCTCGTTTACTCTTTTGAGTCTCAACTTAATTACTTAATTCACAGGAAACTTGGATCAAACAATACAACAACTAAAATCATGTTAGAGAGAAGATTGTGACCACTGCAACTATTTGAAGAAAGAACTTAGTAAGTAGTTTCAAGAACAGAGCAAGAAAACTTATTTTTTGGGTAGATTTCTGAAAGAATAGTTGTCATTTCGATTGGAACAAAAATATGACAGAAACAAAACGAGCCATCAAACAAATGGGGCTTACTTGAAATTCATCTACTCAACATTATTAGCTTTATTTTAAGTTATCATAAGTAGGCAGTTTTATTTTTATTTTTGTTCAAAACATGATTGGTCCATCATCATCTTGATCACTTTTAGAAGTTTGGACCAGCTGCAAGAATCTCTTCAGTCAACTTTCCATCGTCTCCTATCTTATGACTTGTGAATGTCTCAAAATTGTTTCTAAACAAACCAGCCAACTTCAACAATGTGTCTTTATAAGCCTCTTTGTCTTCCCACTGCACCCAACAACCAAACACACATTCATAAGTGTTATTATTTTCTCATCCATAACAGATAGTTACTTATATTTTTCATGTTCTCTCAAACTTACTGCATTCATAGGTTCCAGAATCTCAGAAGGCACTCCTTCAACTTCATTTGGAATCTCCAAACCAAAAATCTCTGTTTTCTGATATGTTGCATTCAAGAGGCTTCCTGAATGTATAGCATCTATAATCTTTCTTGTATACGCCAACTTGATTCGACTTCCAGATCCATAGCTGCAATATTAATCATCAGGACACTGTTAACAGATGTTTTTGTCATTATGTTTGAGAGATAGAAGTAGAGGTGGATGGTAGTACCTTCCACCAGACCAGCCAGTGTTAACAAGCCAACCGGTTGCTCCTTGTGCTTGCATTTTATCAGCTAACATAGCTGCGTATTTGGTTGGGTGAAGCATAATGAAAGCAGCACCAAAACAAGCCGAGAATGTCGCTCTTGGCTCCTTAACTCCTTCCTCTGTTCCTGCAACCTACAAACCCATAGATACATTGCTCATCAACCTGATCATCGTACTAAGTTGTGTGTCGGATGATGATAGAAGAAGACTTACAAGAGCAGTGTAGCCACTGATGAAATGATACATAGTCTGAGCAAGATCCAGCTTGCTAATGGGAGGCAACACACCAAAGGCATCACAAGCCAATAAGATCACATTCTTAGGGTGTGGTCCAACGCACGGTATCTTCGAGTTTGGTATATACTCAATAGGATAAGCAGCACGTGTGTTCTCCGTCACCGACTTGTCATTATAATCCACTTCTCTCGTGCGCTCATCAAACACAACATTCTCCAAAACTGTCCACAAAAACGTAAGCTATATGTTAGGGTAAACATTATGAAAGAAAAAAAAGAGTTTTGTTATAGTAATGTACGTACCAGTTCCAAACTTGATAGCGTTCCAGATATCAGGCTCTTTCTCCCTCGATAAATCAATGCATTTCGCGTAACATCCACCTTCAATGTTCGAGACTCCAGCATCACTCCAACAATGCTCATCATCTCCAATCAAATACCGGTTATGATCGGTTGACAATGTAGTCTTTCCGGTTCCAGATAAACCGAAAAAGAGAGCAACATCACCATCTTTGCCCATGTTACAACCAGAGTGAAGCGACAAGATCTTTCTCTTAGGCATCATATAATGCATCACACCAAAGAGCCCTTTCTTCATTTCTCCAGCGTATTGTGTCCCTAGAATCACCATCTCTCTTCTTCCTAGGTTTATGTCCACACTAGTCGATGATGTCATGTAATGAGTGTAACGGTTGCATGGGAACTTTCCAGCGTTGTAGATGGTGAAATCAGGTGTTCCGAAGTTCTCTAGCTCTTCAGGTGTTGGACGGATACACATGTTATGCATGAAAAGTGAATGGTATGCTCTTGCTGATACGATTCTGACTTTGATTTTGTTCTCTGGATCCCAGTTTAGATATTGATCATTCACAAACACCTGACCATAAGATATAAATAGAACCAATCATTGTGTGTGTTTATACCCAATAATCTAAAATTTAAAAAACTATTTAAAAAAAACAAATATATATGTATAATCTAAAACTTTAAATTTTTTAGATACACTACAAAAGTTTGAGTTTATAATTTCAAAAGAAATCTTAAACATTTATTAATAGAGCTATTAACTTTTAAAACGACTTTGTTCTATTATTAAATATATCATAAATATTTTTCTGAACATGGCCCAAAAATAATTTGAGAATGCACTGATTTTAACTACAATCTTTAATGTTTGTTTGACTGAGTTACCTTATCCAAAGAGTTCAAGTAATCAACAGCTCTTTCTCGGTTCACCAAAAAGGTTTTTTCATCCATTTCAATATTTGGTGATCCTCTGTTATAAAATAATGTAACATAATGCATGAGGGATGATAAGATTAATAAGATCAATATAAAGTTTCCAACGTTATATATTTGGTGATCTTGATTATGTAAATATAGACAAGAGAGGGACTTACTTTCCCCACCAAAGCTCAGACGCAGTTGTCTCATCCTTAACGACACGCTTGTCTTTAGGAGACCGACCAGTTTTGGCTCCAGACAACGTAGCCAACGCACCGGTCGATGTCACAAACGATCCTTTCTCATATTTTATCGCCTGCTCGTACAATTCTACAATCATAAAATTCGAACTGTGACTTTTGTGTGTTCAATAGTCAAATCTTGTTAATGAAAATGGGTGGCGTTTTTTGGGATGGTTACCGGCGGGAGAGAGGTTGTGAAGGATATGAGTGAACTTCAAGCCGCTGTCACTGACGTCAGCAGCCGGAACAGACGTAGGAGTGTGTGGCACGTGTGCCACTTTCGCCGCCGACGTGGGATCTCCTCTGATTAGCTTCGGTCCTGTCTCTCTCGTTAACGAAGCTAACGATGCACTGTCAAATAATTCATCAAAAAATTATAACGTTCGTTTATACCATTGTTCTATCAAATTTCATATAATATTATTATCGACCGAGAAATGTCTTTTGGTCCCTATTGGTACACTAACATGTAAAACGATGGAATGATTCCATTAGTAACGAATGTACACACACCTGACGGATTGAAGCATGGACTCGCCGGAGGAAGGAGTGGTAGGACCACTGGTTCCCATCACTAAACCACCTCCTTCCTTGAGAGGAGTGTTAGGAGCAGATCGTTTCTTCTGGAGACTGTGGAGCTCGTCGATGGTTTGGAAGTTGACCCGAGATGCTGTGTCATCGTGACACACGTCTCCTGATGACTTGGCTCCCTTCTCCGTCGTGATCCTCGGAAGCGCATCACGCGCCGCTGCAGCCGAGAAACTGAAGTCTCCATCAGTGTTTTCGTTTCCGTTCCCCGCCATTTCCACCAACTTGTGATTAATATATCAAATATACACAATTATCTCACAAGTATATGAATGTAAAGAGAGGTATAAAGAAAATGTTATTACCGGAATGTCTTTTTTTTTCTTCTTGTGGAACAATAACAATATATATAAATACGAAAATAAATTGTCTGAAGCAGAGGAAATTAATGGCTGATGATGGAAAAGAGGAAGACGAAGCCGGTTTTATAGGCTTCCTTTGACTCGGTTTCTTTTGATTAATCAAAATACACGTCTGCATGTCTTTAATTAATTGATGATTGTCACGTTACACATGTAGCAATGTGTATAGATATGATATTTTAGATAAGATAAGATAAGTATTAGTATTTCCTACCATTGATAGAGCATGTCCATCAATTCTTTTTTTTATGTATGATTTAAAAAAAAAAAACAATCGTGTACCGCCACGTGTGTACAGCCACGTGTTAGTGTGGTTCACAAAACAGTGCAAAAATCTTTAAGGAGATGGTCTTAGAGCATCTCCATTGCTGAATTTCACCAAAAGTTCTTAAATTTTTTTTTCAACATTAAAAAAAAAAAAAAAGAATCAATTGCGGGCGGACATTTGGCAGTCGGGCCCGCAAACAGTGTAAGAGTTGGTTCTTAAATAGGAAGTTTAGGAACCAACTCTTATACTATTCATTGATGTGAAGTGATTGTTTATTAATATATATATATTTTTTTAAGAGTTAATCACCCCCAATGGAGGTGCTCACCTCTAACCCTGAACCCCAAAGGGGTTCTTAGGTTTTAAAAAAAAAAAATTAATTAATAATACAGTCACATCGATGAATAGTTAAGAGTTCGGTTACTAAACTTCCTATTTAAGAGGCGACTCTTGCACTGTTCGCGGGCCCGATTGCCAAGTGTCGGCCCGCGAGTGGTTTTTTTTTTTTTTTTTAGAAAAAAGAAAAAATTGAAAAAAAAAAAGTTAAGAACTTTTGGAGGAGTTTAGGGATGGAGGTGCTATTAGTAGCCTAGTGTGATAAGATGTACTAGACACAGTAAGGGTGGTTATATTATATGGTTTGGTCCTTGTCCTAAAGAATTAGAGGCCTAGGTCCAGAACCTCGAGTCAAAAAAAAGTGTTAGGTACGTTATGTTGGTTTAATCACAAAACTAGTTACTTCTAAATGCACATGATAGATCTATTTGCATGACACATATATACCTCATTAGTCCGGTGGACGATAAGACCACCTTCATCCATAAAAATCTTTTTGAGGTTTTTTAACTTTTTTTTTTTAGAAAAAAAAAGATACGAACCAATCATGGACCTACGTATCAGTGAAATCCACAAAACAATGTAAGAACCGGTTTTTAATTTAGAATTTTTAAAACTAATTCTTAAAAAAAGTAATGGAACCCACCACCACTTTTTGTTAAAACCTCACTTAAAAATTTCCCACGGACATGCTCTAATGTAGTCATGTCTTCACATTCGTAATGATGTGATAATTCGTTTAACAGTTGTATAATATTCAACTAATTCATTCCGGTAACAGTTTTTAAAATATGTTTGGATTTTATATTTGAAAGATGATCCAACGTGGGCTGTAGTAAACCAAAGTTTACTTAAATTCGCATAAGTAAAACTATACTTAACCTGTTGACCAAAAAAAAATTTACTTAACCTTTTAGAAAGCCAAGTGTCAGTGTGTTGATCTGAACCGTTGATCTCAAGGGACGGGGATTAGAAGGTCAATGTTGACACTTGACAGCTTTTACCAGATCATAACCACGTCAGCTAGCTTATCTCAACCGTATCACAATGCCGGTAATAAGACGTGGACCATTTATAGTTGACCAACCTTTTTGAAAATGTCAGTAAATAATTTTTTTTGGTCAGTAAATAATTATGTTACTAAGACTACATTTTAGAGAGAGAAAATGTCGGTAAATAAATACATTTCTTTTGCCTCGACTAGTAGTACATTTCCAACTAACAAAAATCAGCTCACTTAAGTTTCAAGTCAATTTTTAAAAACAAAAAAAATCTTTTTACATATATATGTGCTCAACGTAAATATTGATGATATCTTTTGTCGTAACTTACTTATATATGAATAAAAATGACAGTTAAAGGTAGCTCATGCTTAACAAAAGGTTTCAGGAGAAAAAAAAAAGTTAAGAAAGTCTTAACCTTATGTTAAATGATTTGGGCCTTTGGGGATACGCCCATTTTATTTGACAAGTTGTTTGAAGAGTAATGTAGTTCTTGTTAGTAGATATATTCTATAGCCTTTAAATATCGGCCCACGATATGAACAAGTAAGCCTTTATTTGGGGGATACTTATATATCAATGGGCTTACATCAAGTTTAGTAATCTTAACGGGCTTAGTTACACCAATTGCTCTGATCAATTGTTTTACAACATTTGGCTCTATTGAAGTACAAATACATCAAAATCTGACTGTTAATATAGGTTAACAACGATAGGGGTTATTGGTTCTTGCATTTTAATGGATTTGAAAATCTAAACTAAATCAAGTGTTATTGGTTCTATGATTTTAAAATTCATATTAAAATCATGTGTTATTGGTTTTATGATTTATAAATTCTAATTTAAAAACACTTTTTCAATAATTTATCAAAATCTCTAAATGATACTAAAACATTAACATTTCAGTATTTCTTAGTTGCAATGAACATTGATAAATTATATGCAATATGTAAATTTCTTATTAAAGATATGTTAGTATTTGACCATTAATTCTAGATTCTTCGGCCACTGACCATCTGGAATCACGTCTGTAGGTGGACCTTCGACATTAGTTAATCATTTATCCAATACTTTAACACACAAATCATTGCAACTTGGCGTTCGAATTATAATGCTTTGTCAATTATGATATGGAGTAGTTAGCAGCATAATTAGTTGTTAATGACATTCTCCTAGTCCCTAAATTACCTAGCTTTTGACTACACATTGTTTTTTCTTTAAGAACCAAAAACAAGGGACCCATCTAACCCTATTTAAGTTTTTTATTACAATAGGCCATAATCATGATCACATGACTAATCATGATCATTCATAATATAGATATAAAATATAATAATTTCATTAAATTTGAACGGCTCGATAATATAAACTAAGTAAAAAATTACTTTTGATATTGAAATCCAGCGTTGCAAAGCATAATATCTAATAATCCACCACACCTACTTTTAAATTTTATAATAGAAAAAACACACTTCATCTATTATTTTTAATACTTTTTGAGCCACAAATATGGAATCTCTGAAAATTACAAAAAGGAGGATGATAAAAGCCAAAAGACCAATTAATTCTCAAGTACCAATCTCTGCATTACAAAAAAAAGGCCACACCCGTCGCCTACTGCTTGTCGCAATCATGCAAACTCTAGGGTCCCTTTCCAAAAATCATACTTCTATCATTTTATATTTATTTATGATATCTTACTTGCTGAATTATTGGTAATATGTAAATAATTATATACCATATCTTCAATAAAAAACTAAGATTCGAAAGGAACCAAAAAAAAACTTAAAATCTGGCGTTTTCCAAGCCATGCATGTCGCTGACTCGGTTCAAATGCTTCCTCATGATAGCCACTTTCGCCAATTTCTCAGCCGCTTTCCAAGCCGAGGTCGGAGTGACTTGCTCAGGTTTCTCCTCGGTTCGGTTTGCCAAACCGGTTCTCGATTTCAACCGGCTTAGCTCGGCTAACTCAGCGTCCAAGCTCATTACACTCTTATCCGAAGCGTTTGACCGAGCCGTCGTTAGAAGCTGATATGCACCAGCTAAGTCATCACGTTCGATCAGCTTGCGTGAACCAGCTACAGCGCGACACACCAAGTGTGCGTTCCTCAACCGTTCGATGCTCGAAGATACGGATCGGACGGCTTGTGGCCGTGGGATCGAAAAACGTTTTTCTTTCGGACAAGGAAACGGCTGAAGCGTCGTGGGGTCAACGACCGAAGACCGTACGGACATTATTACATGGTGGGACCCGCTCGACGAAGTCGGTACTTTGAACTCAACGAGATATTCTCTCTCCTCCTCCGCGAAAAGATCGCCGACTACAACGGCTGAACCGGGTCCGAAACTCTCGGACCGATTCGTTAAAGAGTAAACCGCTGAAATCTCGGTCAACGGAGAGCCGGAGACTAAACCGAGGTCAAGCTTGACGTCATGGAGAATCACGTTTAGCAAAGAAGCGATTCTCTCAGTGAACGAGTCTCGAAGCGGCGCGTGATTGAACGCGCTCTGAGAAGCGATCCAAACGTAGTGAACCGGGATCTCCAGACGAGAGGAGCGCGTCGTGGAAACGACAAACGGTGCGCGCGTGGAGTTTAGTTGAGCTTTCTCCGATTGATCCTGACCGTCGGATAACACCAAGATGCTCACCGACGGATTCTTCTCCCGCCGATCTTCAACGACTTTAACCGCTTTCTTCAACGCGTCGTTAACACTCATCCCTCCGCCGGTGGATTCAACTCCGACGAGTGCGTCAACGATTCGCCGCGCCGATCGCCGTCCTTTATCCGTCATCCGCCGTAACGGCATTAACCGTTTCGATCCCGTCGAGAACACGACGACCGAAAGCCGATCCATCTCCCGGAGGAGAGAGATCACCAGTCTCAGCGCGTGCTTAACCGTCCGCAGATTCCCTCCGCCGCCGCTCAAATCGAGAACCGCCACCAGATCAATCGACGGTCTCCGCGCTCTAGCCGCGTCCGTCGTCGACGACGGCGAAGAGGCTTTCAATTTCATCACAACGACGTGCGTCTCTATCTTCTTCCCGGTCTCCACGACGGCGGACTCCGGCAGCAGTTTAACCTCCAGGCTCCCGGAGATCGGAGGAACGGAACCAGATAACGACGGCGTAGTCGAACAATCAGAGAAGAATCCGGGGAACTCATCGGCTTCCTCTACGTCGTCGTTTTCGTCTGATTCAGGTATACTGTTGAAATGAGAAAGAGAAGCCGGAGAATAAGCTAAGGTCTCATCGTCGTTGTACACTCTCAGCGATTTCCCCGTCTTTATTTCTCGGATCTCCGGGTCGGATCCGATGTTCACAGACTCAGCGTCCGACCTCGGCGTGTAATTCCACGCGGCGGAACAGAAGGGGCAACGTTTGCCGTCTAATTTAACGGCGCAGGAGAGGTGAAACGAATGTGAACACTCCGCCGTGAATATCGCCGTTGAATTGATTTGACCGGAGTTTAATCTCTGTAGGCAAATCCCACATCTGTTGGTGTTACTCTGTATTAAAAGACAGAACCTTTGATCAGTTTATTGTCTGAAAAGCTATGAAATGCAAAAAAAAAAAGAAAGATCATTTTCACTTTATTGAGTATAAGTGTGGCACGGAGGAGAGAAACGCCGCCGTGAGTGGAACAGGAAGATGATGACTTAGGGGAAGAAGGGTTAGGAGTGGAGCTGTTACTGGTTCTTGGAGTTGCATTGCTTGTCGTCCTGCAATGGAGTTTGGGACTAGTGGGAAGAGATGGTTTAGCGGCGGAGGTTGAAGCGGCGGAGCGGCATCGGATTACGCTGCCGCTAGGAGACCGGAGACGGGGAGATGGAGGGTTTGAGAAAAAACCAAACTTTGATCGGAGTCTTGGTCTAGGAATGTGTGATGATGATGATTGTTGATTACTTGAAACAGAAGTGCAAAACGCTTTTCTCCAACCAAACACCATTTCCAGTTGCAAAAAAAATGAAGGAAAGGTTCTTTGTTTTATTTTTTCTTTCTTATCTTCTTAGTGAATTATATAGAAGATGATGGAGCTTTGGGTTGTTTGATCATAAGGAGGATGGAGAAATTAAATAAGATAAAGAGTATGGAGAGAAGAGGAAGATAATATTTCTTCTTTTAGTGATGCTTCCAAAACATTTAATATTTTTTAATTGTAGCAAATATTAAAACTTAAAAGGAAAAAAATGTGGCTTTTTATATTCATTTGCATGTAATATCTTGCCTCGAAAAAAATATTTACTGAATCACTGACTTGTTACGTGTCCTTCGTTTTGTTTTACTGCTGGTGATATTGTTAGTAGTATGATCTTTGTTTATGTATTATGTCTCGCTTTAATATTGCAATTGTTCCATTGGGATGGATGATAAAGAGAAATGTCAACTCTGTAACCGACCCATATGCTCAGTGAGATTTCATTTAACTAAAGACGTGGAGATCTTTGTCCCTATTTGCATGTTGATATATCTATTCATATCATTTAACTATTTTATAAACAATTAAATCTAGTTGAAAATAAAAACAACATGTTTTTTTGGTGTGATTGGTAATTCTAGCTTTTTTGGTGTGATTGGTAATTCTAGCGTAGTCTAGAATAATGTAAGTAAAAAAGTTAAAAATAAAAATAGTAAAATAAAAAAAAAAATTATAGAGTAAAATATACTTCTTCCATTGTTTTAATTTAATTGTCATTGTAAAGTAAATTTTTCTTCTAAAATAAATATCATTTTATGATTTAATTTAAATTTAATTAAAATTATATGTTCTATTGGTTGAAATGTAATTAGATTTATAGGTAATGATGTTTTTATTTTAATTAAATATTAAACAAAAAATGAAATTGAATGCAACTTCTCTTGCTTTCACAAAATCTTAAGAAACAAAAAAGCGTTTAGCATTAAATAGATATTAATTAGAGTAACATAATTAAAAATGATTGTTTGCTCGATAAAAAGAATTAAAAATGATTAAAAAGTAATTTTCACGTGATTGGTATAGTTTTAGGCTTTAGCTGAAAAAGAGTAATTTTGTTTTCAGCTAAAAAATGATTATGTGAAGTGAGATTTCATTTAACTAAATACTCAGAGATCTTTGTCTCCATTTGCATGTTGATATCTTTTCATATCATTTAACTATTTTATAAACAACTGAATCTAGTTGAAAATAAGAACAACAACACATGTTTACGGTGTGATTGGTAAACCTAACGTAATCTAAAATATCTAGAAATAAAAGAATTAAGAGTAAAATTTGTATAGTAAGAAGTAATAAAGCAGAAACAAAAAAAAAATGAAACTTGATGCAACCTTTTTTCACAAAATCTAAAAGGAACAAAAAAAAGCTTGTACCATTAAATATATATAGTAACTAGAGTAACAGAATAAAAATGATATAAAATTTTTTCACCTCATTGTTATAGTTTTAGCTGAAAATAGAGTAATTATGTTTTCAGCTAAAAAGTTCTCCTAGTGACAAATAATCATAGTCTTATCTTAGAGCATATCCAATCCAATTATAATTTTTACTCTAAAATAAAGTAAAAAAAATATATAGTAAAAACACTTTAACCTTACTCTATTTCCCACATCTATAATAGAGTTTAAATAGAATAATTACTTTTTTGTTTGTTCAACATTCAGTTATAAAGTGAAAAATAAAGTAGAAGTAAAGCATTTTTATTTCATATTTCATTTTATTCCATTTAAAAAAAAAGTTTTACATTTGAGATGTTGTTAAAGTCTTTTCTAATAAGTAATAACCAACTTGAAGATGTAGTTAGCAAAAGAAAAAAAAGAAAAACTTGAGTGAACGTACTTATCAAGTATAAGTTTATAACTTGGTGAATTTGGATTAATATTTTACTTTCAATTTAGAGATCTAAGTCTAAGTTTCTCGAATTCGCTAAAATTGTTAGAAATGTAAATTCTGATAAGTTTGTATCGCCGGGGAAACATAAAAACAGGCGAGTCAAACAAGATTCATATGGCACGTGATGGAATCGGAGCAATACACGGTAAGCATGTTTTGTAAAAATATATATACAAACAGAACTGAAGATCGCAGAGAAAACTTATCAAGTTGTGTCGACCTGAATCTTAGTAGATGGGCAGAGGTCTCGATGTAGTTATTGTTGGACTGTACCTTCTGTCAAAGTCAAGTATCTTATACTTCTACTGTTTTACTTCCGTAACTTTTATTTAGGTTTTATTAATATACATCGTTAGTGATCTATTAAAGTTATTACATATGCAAGTGCAGATATGCTGATAAAGTTTTGGATGTTTGATAGAGAAAAAGGTCGAAGTGCACTCATATTTTCTTACCAACAAAATAATATAAATTTGTCTATACAATTCGAAAAGAACCAGATAAATTATAAACAATACTATGAAGACAAGAGCTAATGATATGACATAAAGATCAAAGTGGTCCACCAAGTTTTTGAATTCTTGCTATGGCAAAATGAGTGGTCCACCAAGTTTTTGAATTCTTGCTATGGCAAAATGAGTGGTTTTTTCTTCGACTACGATAGTTCTATTACCTTTTTTTAATCTTTGGAAAATAACTTTATAGATCTACTAGCTGATCAGGTGATTAAGATGGCTTTAATATTAATTATCTCAGTGGTATAAACTCCAAAAACATGAGTTATTGCAGTTTTTGGCTTTATTATATTTTGGAATTTTGCAGATGAGCCACGTGAATGAAACAATAAGGATTAAAACTGCTAAACTGAAACTGTAATCCTGACTCTAATTAAGAATTTGCAAATTGCTTGATAGGTTAAAAGTGGCTGCCATTGTCTGAACAGCACATGACTTCGTGCGTGCCATGCATGCCATGGAATCACTGATTATCCATATGAAAAACGATATAGATTATAGTTCGTGAACATATTTGGTTAAATGATTTGATAAACTTGTAAGAGATCTTTAATGTCATACAAAATCACAAGTATATATACTCGGACAAAATTGCTAATCAAACCTTTGAAAAAAATAAATTAAACAATGATAATGCTGATACGATTTTGTCCATATATTAATAGATCATAACCTCCCACGACTGTTAGCTGATAAGAAATATATGGATACCATCAATTCGGTGGGTTGTTGGAGGTCTACCAAATCTTTACACACATTCATTCTTATGGTCGTATATGCAGTTTAATCAAAATTCTTTTATGTGGTTTTAACGCACTTGTTGGCACTAGCTAGGTCCATTTCCAGAACGAAAAGAAAGTTAATATGTTTTTTTTTTATAATTCGAATCCAGCTGTGCGCAAACGTTTCACTTAAATTATTTGGTTATAAACTTTGCTTCAAACATGTCGTGGGTGGAATCTTTGTTAGTTGAACACCTAAGTGCTAGCATGCTAAATATGTATTTGTATTTGAATAAGTTACTAAGATAAACATCACCGGTTATGGACAAAGTCAAATTAAAAATTTATATAAACATAAACCCATAAATTTATTTAAAAGTTTTTATTAAAATATTTACTAGATGCATACGGTTCCTAAAAATTTCAAGTCGGAGCGGGTTGGTGCGACCTGGATCAGCTTCAAATCTATGCTCTGGAAGTCAATACACGTCTCAGAAAGACTATGGAGCACAGAACAGCTTAATGGGCTCATTGGAGAGCTTATTGGCCTTATTCATGAGATATTGGACCGACAGAAGGCTATGGGCCTTGATGAGGCCTTTATAAAGATAGGAATGACTATGGACCAACATGGACGTCAAGTATTCAACCTGATTGACCAAGACATTGATGGAAGGAAGCTGGTTGGACAGGAAAAGAAATGGATGGTCTGGCATGATCGAGAAATGGACCGGTCAAACCGACATGACCGAGAAATGAGTTGGAAATGGAAGATGAAGAACCAGAGCTGGAAATGGATTATCAGGAGTATTTTCATCATCCAAATTAGCTTAAGGAGGTACTTGGTCGTAGCAGAAACAAGATGGATTGAGCCCAAGCAAGAGTTGTTCGAAAAAGGCCTTTATCGGCCCAAAAAGTGGAAAGACAAGCCAGCTTGGATTATGATTGGGCCAAGAATATTAAGCACGTCTAATATGGTTTATTTTAAGTTTATTTATGATTTTTATTAAGTGTAAACCAATTGCAATTGGGTTTAGGGTTAGTAAACCAATTAGGAATAGGTTTAGACTAAACCAACTTGGTTTAGGTTTAGGGTTTTTTTTAGCTTAGGATTTTGTTTTCTTCTTTCTTATTTATGTAGCCACGAGCCTCCATGTAAACAATCAACCATTATTCAATAAACTTAAGCTTTGGCTCAAACAAATCGTCTCTTAGGAGACTTCTCTATTCTTGTTCACGTTGGTGAGCAGTTTTATATCACACTAAGGAAGAGTTAAACCTTCTGTGATCCATCCTAGACAACAAGCAAGACGCCCCTGTGTCTCAGGAGTAGCTAAACATCTTTAGAGCATCTCATAGTTCTAAGGAGAAGACCATCTCCATCATCTATCATCGTCCACACCCCCTTCAAGTGATCCAGGGAGAGACAGCCTATCCAAAGCCGTACCACGGGTCGTCCTGAATATCAACCAAAGCAACCTGTTCATAATTGTTACTGGAGTAGCATTTTGGTTTTCGTACGATATAGTAAACATATAGATAACCAACCATAAGATGAGTGTTAAAGGTAACGCCACGTTCCATCGTTGAGAAGCATAACTCAATTCCTATCATTAGGAGACAAACTTGACATGTCTATTTCATACTCCCTCCGTTTCGTTTTACTTGTCGTTTTAGGTTTTTACACACAGATTAAGAAATCATTTAATTTTACATATTTTCTATATAAAAACACAATTACCTATACACTTAACCACATTTTAACCAATAGAAAAATAGAATAATAGATAAAACTAATAAATTTTACATTGAAATTATAAAACGACACTTATTTTGAAACAAAAAAAAATTCTCTACAACGACAACTAAATCGAAACGGAGATAGTATTTACTTTTAGAAACACTGAATATACTATATAGTTGATCAGCAGCTAACATAAGTATCTGTCACATTCGAAATAAGTGCATGGAATAGAGGTTTCACGACCAGTGATTGATGGTTATGTGCATACTATTAGTTCACGTGAAGCTACATGAATCACACAAATATCCATTCGTTGATTAAAGTAACAAGACAATTTAAATTCGATCCGCATATTCGTTTTAAGTTATGATAGTATATGAGTATGTAATTATGTCGATGGAATATATGCTTTGGAGTTGATTAATTAATGCATCTTTAAATGGATACTTGACGATAACCTAACATTTGGGTGGGGTTTATTTTAACGGATATTATGGAATTATATTGTTTTGTCAACATTAAATGATATAATGGATATAGTTGTTTATAAAACAATAATTAGTAAGTAAACCACCATTGCCAAAACCAAAGGCGCACTATGTTCGTATCTTTAGGAACAGAAAAACAATTAGGAAAGGATGAGAGAATATTATCGTACAGTCAACATATCTCATGTATCTTTGATTGTTTTTGTCTCAAAATATAGAATCACTAATATTTAAATGTAGCTAATTACTAAAATTTAGAATTGATAGGTTGATGAGATTTATGATATCTTCTTTTGGGAGAAATAACTTTGTTGAGTTAACACAAACATATGTAAAAGGGTAAACAAAAGTTTCCAGGAATGTTTTGTTTTTCCGGTTTGGTTGAGAGTTTCATGGAGAACTCGCTTTCATGCAAGCGCAAACCTTTCTTATTATTTATTTTGTCTCGTAGCCTTTGTTGGTCTTCGAGGTGGATTATTCATGTTGGTTTAAGGATCTACTTGCGCTAATAATTCAGCAGCATATCAAATCTGACAGCCAAACGATGTAGACAAATCATTTATATGTAAGCTTTAATTTTCTTGATATTCCAATATAGGATCAGACATTGTAGAGAATAAGTTGATGTTAGACATTTTGACTATCTGCCTTCATCGTTTAATCAGACTAACGTATGTGTTATGGTTTACAGCTCTAAGTCCAACAATGCATGCATGCAGACAAAGGGGGAAAAAACAGTTTAGGGTTTAGCTTTCATTTGAAAAAAACGGGCTAGTATACAAGACTCGTCCCTTCAAGTTAGTGTAGATATATATATATATACTTCACAACTAACTTTCGTTGCTAAAAAGAAAACAAATCGTCGGCTACATAAAAACGTAACTGGAGCAAAGAAAAAAGAAAAAAAAAACGTAACTGGAGGTGGACAAATAACCGTTACCTAAGAATCTAAAATAAACCAAACCAATTTTTTTGTATAACCAGATTGATTTCACATACTAATAATCTGAACCAAAACCAAATTTTGTGGTTTAGAATAAAATTTGGTTTTAGTTCAAATTCTTTATAATTGCATATTTAAAATATAATTTACCGAGTAAGCAGAACAACGGACTATTTTTATATCTAAAATGTAACTGAGTAACCAAACCATATTGATTTACAAATGATTTTACTTGGTTTAAGTTTGCAAATCGAAAGAGAACCAAAACCAAATAAATAACCGAACCGATAACCAAGCGAAGAAGGCTGAGAGACCAAACCAACATTACATCAATTAATCCAAAATAAAAAAAGAGTCAACCACACATCGAAATCAAAACCCAAAACATAGACCAGACTCCAGAGTTACATGGTTCAGACGCAGCAACAAAAACAAAATAACAGATAGATCATTTGAATTCTTCTTCATTTCCTTACAAACGTAGTTTTTTTTTTCTTAATAATAATTTATCTCAGAAACTAAAGATGCTTTGATTTAAAAACACCATCAAAAGAGAATCGCACATATTTAGTATTATAATTAGAAAGCTTCTTGAATCATTTTTCCAAACAAGTCTTTAAGCTCTCATCTTCGATTTCTCCATTGCTCTCGGTGCTGGAGCTGCTGCAGCTGCAAACACCAACCATCGGTTTACAATTAAGACCAAACTCTTCAAGAGGGCTTAACCAACAGAAAAACAAAACATACCTAACCCAATGGCATCACAGCCTTTCATTATCTTGAGCTTCTTGCACACACCAATAAACATCCTGTAGTTTTTAGATCATCAGAATAATCATTATTCCAATTAGTATATTTCTAATGCATGTTAGCTTTTATGCTTCATTATTAGTGTTCAATATCTGGCATAAAGCTCCTAAGAAGTTAAGAAAATAAGAAAGGAGACTTACTCCCATGAAAAATCGCCAACAAGCATCCAGTCCCCATCCTTGTCCTCATAGGTGAGCACGTAGTCTTTTCCATTCAGAAGATCCTTGAGCTTGGTCTCATTAAGCACATCTTTCCCCGTAGCTCCGCTTGATCCACATTGACCTAACATCAAATCAACCATGCAATTAAGATTTGTAACAAAGAGCACTTAGAATAAATACAAAGACTAGCAATCACAGAAACATCTCACCACCAAGAGTGAAAGTGGTGAACATTTTCTCCAAGGCTGCAGAAAGCTCCCCGTAGTTATTGTAGCTCCTCAAGTCAACTTTCCTCAGATAAGGAGCACCATCCATGCTGACCTTCACAAAGAGTGGCCCAGAACCAGGCTTCCCATCAACTTCATCACTGTTCTTACAAGTGGTGGCCAATGTGTTCTTCCTGTAGGACCTCACTGGAGGCCAACCAACAATCTGTGCCCTGAAAAAAACCCATTAAATCACAAGTGTTACCCACCAGCTGATAAAAGAAATCAACTTTTAATCAAACTCAAGCAAGGTCATTACTTGGCTGCAGGTGGACTAGAGCTATTGTTTGTAGTGCTAATCTTTCCCTTAGGTATGCTTTGTGGTGTTTCCTTCTTTATAACAGACTGGGTGGCGGCTAACGCTTCAGGAAACATCCAGTTTTTCTCAGCATAAACCGAAACTTTAGCATCAGAAAACTTATCCATAGCATCAGAGAAGCCTCTTTTGTTCCCTGAAGCATTATTCTTCTGAGAGGAAGAACAAATCTCATCTTTCAAAGGAAGCAAAGGAAAGAAAGGCTTCTCATCTAACTTTGCTGGGCTAAGTAAGTTAAGCTCCGTGTCTCCTCTAGCAGGAGACTGAGATCCAGGAAGGCCGAGTGTAAGCTCAGTGGCCTTGAGGCTGATAGTGGCTTTGTCATCATCAGCAAGGCCCAAGAGAGTTGAGCTTCCAACAGAGGAACAATCAGAGAGACCTAAGTAGTTATGTTCCTTCAGTCCTGTGTTCCTTGTAGAACTTGCCACAGAGACATTGCTCTGCAGCTCCTCTTCTGGTGTCATTTTGAAAAACTTTTGGTTTCTTCAACTGCAAAAGCAAACATACAAAACTCATCAAAAAATTCACATAACCAAAACAAACATTACAAAACAAAAATTAGGGTTTAAGATTGCATATAGCTAACAATCTAGTAAACATTCTTCTACAAAATCAACCAAATCGCTTCAGAAAAACAACACTCAGCCACAACAATAGCAAACGAAGCTCGAGAAGTCAACTCAGCAGAGACGAGACTCAAACGAAGAACCTTGAAGCAGTCAGATACGTTCTTCTTCAACCTGATCTTAGATTTCACCTTCTTTCAACAGTTACTACTAGAGATCAATCATTCATTCGTGTTTAAACCAGCTATAACAGAAACAACAATCCGCCATATAAATTTAACCTAAGTGTGAGCGAAGAAGAAACTCAATAGCTCGTAGATCTAGTAACTACCAACACACAAACATCAAGCTCGAGCACAAGAGAGAGAGATGAAGAAGAAGAAAATGGATTACCTCACAAAGGCAAAACGAATCAGTCACGAAGAAGGAGACGAAGATCGATTAGTTTCAGAGAGATTAGCAGAGAATAATTTAGAGAGAGAAAGATAGAGATAGATAGAGAGAGAGAGAGAGAGAGGGGTGTCAAGTTCGTTCCATTAAAAGCACAAAAGCTTTATTATCACCATCCATCACCCACAAACTCGTAGCCGAGACGTAAAAAAAATAACATTAAAGGAAGTGGCAGAATCGTAATTACGTTGAGAACGTTGAGCATTTACGTTTACGGTTTCTTTTAATGATGATTCTGATCCGACGGTTCAGAGACGATGAATCTGGATCGTCCGATCTACACTAACGTGGTTTTGAACCGTTGATAGGATATTTTTTTAAAAGTTTTTCCACCCGAAAGGGGATGGTTGTCTGCTAATATTTAATTCCCACCCTGCCCTCTGTCTCTAATGACTAATACTACCCTCCGTACGCGAATTAGAGAATAAAAGTGTGAAGGGTATGAAAGTAATTATAGGATGAGTAAAAGAGGAGTGAGAGGGGACAAGAAAGCGGCATCCCAAGTCGGTTTGCCGGGTGGTGAATGGGACATCTAACCTCCTCCACTTTACTCTAATTTCCTCTTTTTTCTTTTAATTAACTTTTTAATCCTTTTGATAATCTCTCTTTTTTGTTTTAAATTAATTTAATTCCGCCACCCTTCCTTAATTTCTTTATCTTTCATTATTGCATTTCCTTATCCTCCTTTCTTTTTTCTTTACTTAGATTGGCCCAACTATATATGGGGCCCATTAGATAAATGTTACTCCCCCAAACCTGAAATAATAATTCTCCTGGAGTAGTTTTTTTTTTGTTTGATTATCTTTTTTTATTGTTAAAGTTTCAATGTTTAACATTTCTCTTGTCATAAGTGTCTAGACAATGAAAATGCTCTAGTATTTAGTCATCTTCTTTTTTTCTTCTTTTTACATTGTCCACAGAGGCTGAAGATTTGATGGTGATTAATTGTGGTAAATTATATAATTTGTAAATAGATTAATCAAGTCACCGTTTGGATTGTAAAGTAAATAAATGAAAAAGTAAATAGTGGATTGGTGAAGGAGGCATAATAATAAGAAAAGAAGCGGTGAAACACGCATGGGAAGCAAAAGATATGGCCGTTGGATTTTATGGAAGGAGGCCTGTGTCCGTCCATCATTAGTTTCTCTGACTGTTTTTAATCATCACCCTTCCGTACCACTCACGTTATTTCTTATGTGACAATTTTGGAAAAATACCCTATATTTGTTTTTTAATTTGAGATTTACATTTTTTTTTTGGAAAACTACTCTTTATCATAGGTGAAAAGACATATTTAACTTGATTCAGATTCACACCCAAAGTAAAAAAAAAAATAAGTTCAAAATTATTTATGTTTGAAAACATATATTAAAATGAATGTTAACAATTTAAGAAAATAAATATATAGATGACAAAAACATACACTGAAAGAAATTTATTAATAAAAATAAATACATAGTCCCAAACTACTTCAAATTTGAGTGATAACACAACTATTCAATAAAAAATAAATGAAATATTTCATAGTCTTATCTTTAAAAACATTCAGGTTGTTGAAATCAATATAAACATAAAACTAGTGTTAAAAAAACACAAACCTTAACAAAGAAATTGCAAGCAAAATTATACTCTTAATTTTCAAAAATAATATTGAAACTTTTTGTTTATTTTAAGTTTTTTTAAAATAATAAGATATTCTTTAAAGAATTTTGTTTCAAAAAAAATATGATTATATTAGGGTAAATATTTTAAATGTAGTTAAAAATATTACAATACTTTAAAATATTTAAATTGAATAATTTAGTCAATTTCTATATAAAAAGTGTAGTTCTCAAATTAAAATCTTAAACAATTTATTTTTCCAAATTTTCCCTTATCTTATTTACCCTCTCTTTTATAAAAGGTTATTTTTGTTTTGAAAAAATAATTGAATTAAAAATCACAAACGTCTCCAAAAAATATTTATGCACGAGGAGAAAGTTAAAGAAAAAACTCCTATAACATCATCTATAAAAACTCGTAATACCTTTTGAGCTACTCTTTTAGTAGTATATTAAAGAAAATTTCTTATGAAACAAATAATCAATACTAAATTACTTTATTGTATCAAATATTTAAATGGAAAGAAAACGGAATTCCAGGGAGGAGGAGAAAAGAAAATTTTAATATTACAGGCATTTCAAAATGTATTGCTAGTTAATTACTAGTGATTAGTAAGAAATAGAATAATACTGATAAATTATTGTAAAAATGCAAAAGTAAACAGTAGATCAGATTAGCAGTGGAAGAGTACAAATAATGCGGGTTAAGACAAGACAATTGGACCCACAGTGCTTTTGTCCTTCACGCTTATTTATTTAGTCTTTGATAATGATGATTCACTACGGTTAATTAAACTAATTTTCAGTTTAATTAATTATTCATTCGAAGGAGATCTGCGACATGACACGTTAGACTGTTACTTGGGCTCAGACTTAGACACTACACACATACAAAGTACATTTGTCATGTGGCCTTATTTCACAATTAAGAGATTTAAAACAGGCCTGTAAAACATTTTCTTCTTATTGGGCCACAGTCACCAGGCCTGTTAGCTTAGTATGCATAGCTTCGTAATGTAACAGTACCACAGATATTTCTTCGGTAGCCAAGGTAATGTTGTTGTCAATGTTTATATTTTTATATGCCCATTTTATTCGATAATTTTTTTAACAATTGTTTATCATACTGTTATATACTTATGGTACTTTAATACGGTCAAACAACAAGCTATTAAAATCGAATATTCTCAGTAAGATAATAATTCGTTTTTTTAGGAATTTGTATCAGACAATGTATCAAGGCGTGATCGTGAATGTAGGAGATGACCACTGGTCCACTAAAATAGATTTGACCAAAATCAGATACACCTTCGAGTTTTCACATATAAATCTTCTGTAAGATATTTTCATCACTCGTAATAGATTATCACATAAGATAACATTTAATATATATATATATATATATATATATAGTTGTATATGATTTGGATTTAAGGGAAACTGACTGATTCTGATATATGTTGAATAACACATGTATAGGGTATAGGCTATTAGCATCAGTACCTATCGTCTTGGGTCTTAATCCACGTCAACATGGCCCCATTCAGCTAAGGTTTGTGCAATAGGGATAGATTTTTATATAATCTATCAAATATTTTGTTTATATAATTGACGGTGTCGAATTTGAATATTTTAGACCCTCGAACATATACTTTTTATTTTGTTCATTAACTATTAGCATTTAGAAAAATTCAAAAATCTTTGCATACGGGTTTAAACATGTGACTTTAAACATGCATATATATAAAGAAAATGATCAATAGAACCGTAGATATTTTTATGGAAAGTATCGGCCACATAAAATATTAAAGCAATCTTAGCTCCAATCACATGTTTGACTTGCTTCTAGTGAAGACCGGCTCTGAAAATTGGTGTCACCGAGATTAAACAAAAAAATATGTAGCTATGCATCTTGGAGTAGATTTCGAAACAAACTCAGCATGCTGCGTACCCATTGGGATCGTAATTAGTAGATGATATGGAGTCTATAGGATTATATAAGAAAGTAAACTAGCTGAATCGTCGATACATGTGTTGATGTATATATATGATGGTTAAAAACCCTTCAATGGAATATGATCATACAAGAAGTAAAGACACAAGTTGTGATATTAAAAGTGTAAGTTGGGTTTAGTGGATACAATACTCATTGACTTTGAAAGACACGGCGGTGACCAATTCAAAGACCCATTTACAGTTCAGAGTCTTCAGACACAGAAAGTTTATTATATTTAAAGTAACAAGTCTACTTCCAACTTTCAATAAAAATATCATACCAAATTTTATATTGTTTAGTATCTATAACAATAAAGTTGAATTGTCTCTATCCTTATGCATCCACGTCATCAAGGAATGAGAGGCGTTTTTGGACACCTGGCACTTCACCAAACCAATCGTGGATTTCTGTGTAATCCGGTTATCTCATGCCCCCCTCCTCCTATTTCGAACTGGGCTTTTATTACAGCTTTGGTATTAAATTAAATATTTTAAGAATATTATGATAAGCCCACATAACATTAGGTTTCTTCTTCCTCTTACGTTTGCGACCTTTCATACAAAATTTCCAGAAACATAAATCGCCGTTTCAATCCCCCTAACGTATCAACCTTACCTCTGAGGTTTTGCTTGATTCCACTCCTCTCTCTGGAAGCATTCAATATACCTCTTTGCATTCCACAGTAACCAGCTGAAGCTTCAAGTATAAATATCCGACCTTCCAACGATGCACATCGCAAATCAAACGAGAGCCAGAAGCATATTTTGTTCTAGCAACTGATTCCGGCCATGGCGACTTCATATACCCTCTTTGCTGATTTGATTAAAATAGACTTATTTCTTTATAGATAATTCTCATCTGGTTTATTTAAGGTATGGGCTTATTGTTATTTTGTTTCAGTCAGATTAGGGGAGCAATGCTCAATATGGTTTTACCCTTCGTATTTTTGTTTATGATGATTCAGAGTTCCTAGCCGCTGCAGTATGAGAAATCCATCGGTGTAACGCTCAAACTGCACTACCTGGCAATAAATTAGATGATATTAATGATGACATTCAATCAGAGGATACCACAACATCCTTATCCTTCCATATTCCAAGCGTTCGTCATCTTTTTCATACACTATAAATGGACCTGAAGAGAGGAATCAGCACATCTTTTTCTCTCGCAATTTTTCTCAAATTCTAACTCAGTAAGATCCTCTTCGATATGGCAAACCCTCACCTGCTTCTGTCTGATTGAAGGCTGTTAGTTGCAGGGAGACTGTTGTGACAAGGGTCCTCCGTTTTTGGAAAGCAAGGAACCTTTAAAAGGTTCAGATCTGAATCTAAGATAGCTTCATACCTAGATGAGAAGGTTCTTTCTGCTTTTTTAAACTTCTCGAGTCTTCTACTTATATGCTTATATCCTATATCTGACTTTACATGTGCGACACGGTGAAGCGTGTGTGTGCAAAGACAGGAAGACGATGAAAGAGATCTGCCCAGATGTAGCTATATCAAACATATATGGAAAGTACAAGTTTCTTTTCTACGTAGACCATAAAGACGGGATCTGTGATGTTATGCTTCTCAAAAAATCTCCAAAGGACGTGAACATTAACATGTGATATTGGACAATTACAATGGTGTTGCCTCGCAGATTGGGCAAGATAACAACATGGGGTTTGAGAAAGATGTTACTGATGTGTTTTGTGCTAAATTCATTAAGCAGTATGCAGGTTGATGAAGATGAGGTTGAAGATTAGTAGACCCATTCTTATTAATGTTATGGTCTGATTTTTTCTAAACAATATTCAATTATTTTGGATGATGATGACTTAGGTTATTGGAATTCCGTTTGGGTAAGCTTCTTCTATTGTTATGTCACTTCTTGTGGTGGCAGACTCACCGCGCAATCCGCTTCACCGAGATGACTGCGTTTATTAGATACATGCAAACAATGGTCAGATCCTCCTCAGACCTCTCTAGCAAGCTTTCTTACGGAAAAACCTGCAATAATCAAATCTGATTTAACCAGTAAAAAGAAAAGCACTTAAAGTTGTGATGAAGGCTTGACTTACCTTTTGGATGTATGAAGGAGTTTTCATCCATAACATTTGTAGATGTACTTATTGTCTTGCCCTGGAACTAATCACTTCGGATCCAGTCCAGTAACCAACACCTTCATATTTATTGAGGTAGCTCCAAAATTTACAGCCTGTATATGAATTTGGAAGTCAAAACACATTTTAAAAAAGAATTAGAAAACACAGGTTCTAAAGTTTCTTCAAATATTTTTCTCAACATACTTTTATGCGTATGTAATCTTGGATATTGTTTTCCAGGAGATTGCAGCTGCGACAAGAGAAGAAGAGTTTCCCTTGAGTTCTGAAGCGAGAAGAGATGATCCGCGTAACTCCGCAAAAAGCCATTGAACCCGATAGCTAGGAGTTCCATATAGATGAAAGGAACTGAAATCTACTGCATCAGGGTTCCACCTGAAACATATGCTAGAATTTTGAGATTGTTGTGGCCTTAGCTTCTTGAGAAAATATAACAACAAAATAAGATTTACCGTTTATCGTTTGTATTCCAAAAGTGTGGTGCATAGCTCGCCATTTTCACAATGTCACTGCAACAAAGAAAGCATGAAAGGTGTTTGGTTCATTTGGTGTTTTAAGTTGTGATCAAAAGCCCTGGGCTTGGGTAGGCAAAAAAAATTGAATAAACAGGTTCCTTTCAGACCAATAAAAATGCAATTTCTACAAGAGCAACAAGAATGCATCCTGTGCCAGCATCTTCTCTAGACACACCATATTCACTGACAAAAGCCTGCAAACAAAGTTAAACGAGTGAGCAAAAATGAAAACGCTGAAAAGCTTCATTTGGTCTTCTCTCGGAGACTCGGAGTTACGTTTTGTATGATCTATTACCCCACATTTGGACCCTTACGTGAAGTACTGAAGTGCCGTCAAATTGATGATACATAGAAAAACGACTTAGTTCCATGTAAAGTTGTAATCTAAATTAGAAGTTTAGAACCAAATATTTCAATAAAAGTATAAGTCAAATGTACTTATAAGAAGTGAATGAGTTGTGGGTTAAATAGGATAAGTTGGGTTAAATGGGATGTAAATATAAGTAGTCATATATGTATTTTATATCCCAAATGTAAAAAAGACTAATATAGTTTTATAGTTTTATCACATTACATTATATTTTCAAATTATTTAGTTTAGAGGTGGATTAATTTATTATCCAAAGAAACTTAATTATTGTAGTATTGTTTAAAATTATACTCTTAGATATTTAAAAAAAATTAGTTATTCTTACTTTAGATTTTCTTCAACTATATCAAAGTGAGATAGAAAAAAAAGAAATATAAATCATTATATTTTTCTTAAATTTTTAATTTCATATTTTGTGTTTTCTAACAAAAAACCAATTAGTGGACCTTTAAATTTACTAAGTTTTATTTATATATTTATATTAAAAATATTAAAATATGTATTTTCGAAATAAAGTTTTTTTCTAAAACATGGAATGTATTGAAAGAGAAGGAGTAATGAGTAGTATATTATAATATAGTGAAATCAAAATAACAACTAAAAAAAGCAAAGAGGCAATGGTAGTTTGAATATACCGATGTTGTTTTCTCACAACAATAAGAAAATGAATGGTGGCAGCATGGAATGCTCTAGTTCTCTCATGCCAATGTGAAAAGTTTGAGTCTCGAAGAAACCAGATTTTTTTCAGAAAATCTAGAGAAGACAAAAATATAATTAACTGAAAGTCAGAATAAAAGTAAGAGTTTTGTCAAATTCGAGTTCCACACGGCAGCTACTCTTTTGTTTTCATTAGATTTCATAGGCAGCCGTAAAATCTATCTTACTTGATAGGATTTACGGGTTACTGATACTGTCCCACGTGACAAAATGTTTTAAGTATTATTATACTGTAATTATATATATTTTTTGTTTTATATTAAATATCATTTTATTTTATTTTTATTTTAAAATAGTATTTTATAATTTTAATGTACTTTACACATTAAATTCATCTTTTATTCTTTTGAATAATTAATAAATTTTTATTTAAATTATTTTTATTTAATTAATTATGTATTAGATAAGGATATATTAATTTATTTTACAGTATTTTTAATTTTCGAAAATATGTCAAAGTAACATTTATAATAAAACGAAGGAGTATTTTTATAGGTATTTTCAGCCACCAAACATGATATGTTTAGCCATTTCCCATAATTATATTTTGTCCTCGATTTCTATACGTTGTTGTCATTTAATATGTATGGACCGATAATTGTCCCTTAGGGACTCAAAAGGCCGACCAAAGGACCAAACCCAAAACTGCGCAGGTCCATTCTCGTAATTTCAAGTCGAGTGTTGTAGTTTTGAGTCGTAAAGGGTTTTTCATTTTCTTCATTTGACAACAGTTTTTCTTATTTCCTCTAAAGATGTCAAATCCATTTTCTAACAAATGTTATCTAACCAAACTATCGAATTAAAGTAAGAAAAATGTGACACGCACGCAGTGCCGGCAAAAAGTCCCAAACATTTGACGTAAGTATGTTTCATAGTCATCCAGATTTTTTTTGAGTTTGTTCAATGTATCACAAGTTTAAGCCTTTTTTGCTATGTCAAAGGTCTCACCTATATCATGGGTTTTATCGGATTGGAGTGAATAATATTTTTATATTTACTTGTATTCCGGATTCTATGTTATAGTAAATGGATAATCTGTGAATGAACCACGTTTCAACAATATCATGTTCCTTAAATTTTGTTATTACTAGATGTTATCACTTGATTACAAGTTATGACAATCATATCTTGTCTATCATAATCAGTCAAAAACGAATCGCTGTCTATTGATGGATATGAAAACATTTTCTCGTGGTTGAAACTGATTGAAGCAAAGAAAATAAATTAAGTCCGTGATGAGAGAGACTAAAAAGTAGTTGAAACTTGAAAAAAAAACAAAAGGGCGTATATTTTGCGAAGGAGACATGTATCTATATTATTAAAACTGAAGTACTTTTTGGTACTGTTTGGAAACATGAATAACAATATAAATGACAACTGTTTGGAAACATGGATAGTAGTATAAAAATATTTTTTGTTATTTACAATTTAGTCTTTCCATTTACAATAAATTAAATACTTCCTTTCTTATTTCTTTTTATTTAAATATTTTTCTACTGCATTTAAAATATATTTAAATTAAATAATTAAAATTTCAAAGCTTATCTAACCAACTCAATATTCATATATTGACATTTTTTAGTATGTTGATTCATTTTAAAATAAATTAACAAAAAAAAAACAGATTAATATATGAATAATTACATCAAATTGCATCAAGTCATAAAAGTTTAATATAATATTATGTACAAAAAAATATTATCAAACATTTATATTATAATATAATATATTATGCAAAATATACATGAATTTTTTTTGTAAACTATCAATTTATGAGATTTCGTTGAACACAAGTTAAATCAAACACCCGCACAGAGGCGCGGGTCAAGCTCTAGTTTAGGTGTTAAGTGTGGACTGGTTTTGTCATCGGACGGTGTTGGAAACCAAACACAATTCCTCAAAATTCTACATTTATGTTTTGAAGTTCAAGAAATTTTATTATATAAAAAAGTTACTTCGACCTTTTTTCCTTGAAAACAAGAACACCTTTCAAAGATTTGATAAAATAATTTTCTTTTTAAAACAAACAAAAGGACGTACGTACGATCAAGGAGTACTCAAATTTTCTTGCAATCGTTACAATTTGGGTGTGCCTGTTAACCCGAGCCCACACCTTATTAATGCACATGGCCATTAAATGGTATCATTTCGTTTTCATAGACAGTGAAGTCTATCTATCTAACACACACAAATCATCATAGCATATACGAACTTGAATACAAATAGTAACACGACACTAAAACAAATTTATATATTACATGTCTTGGCCATTTAGTCCCATTCTTATGTGTATCAACAACCTATTAATTAAATAAAGTTATCACATCATGATAAATAATGTATGTATTGAGATGTACGAAACTCTATCAGAATTATTGCAAACGTTGAAAAAACTAATCGATGGAATAGAGACAAATCATTTTATAATTGTTTTGATTTGGTAGAATAATAGTACTCGTACCTCCATATACTTTTGCTCTTATTTGAAAACGCCAAAAGGAAATATATTTTTAAAAATGTTAAAAATCATTAAAAATGTTAACGGAATATCGTCGGTGGCGATCGACGAGCTAACTTTATTCGTTGCATAAACAAATGATATAGCATGTTGCCCAAAAAAAAACCCAAATGATATAGCGAATTTTCTTTCTCGTTCATCATGAAAAGAATTAATAATAGAATGATGTACGCTCTTATTACCCGGCTTGATGTGTATATAAACCGCAAAAACACGTGAGGGCATTGCATAGATGTGAAGAAATGTATCAATTTGGGTTTAAATAAAATGTTAAAAGATCATTTAAAATAAAACAGAAGAGTACAACAATGAGTAGTATATTTGGTAGGGGTAGTTAGTGGAGATAGGAGTATAATTAGGGGTAAATAAAGAAGATTAGGTTAGGTAACAATGGGGAATATATATATATATATATATGAAAATGTGATAACATGGTGGACCTTGGAGTCCACGTCTTCTCCGTACAGGCGGCCTCTCTCTTTCTCCTTTACACGTACGTTTTTTCCACTCTCAATTCTTTTTAACTCTTCGCTCATACAAAAAGATGTCAATCCAAGTTTAGACAAGTAATATATAATATTTCTTTCTATTTTTTTTTCTATAATGTTTTATTATAAATAGATAAGCTAAGAATTTTTTTACTTTTATTAAAAACACTCAATTACAATAAAAAGATAACAAAAATAACTAACCATTGTTATTCTAAATAAATAGGACAAAAACTATAGATTAAAATAGGTTGTCAGTTTTACATAGAAAATTTTAAAACATCTTACAAATTAAAACATAAATATCATCTAAAACATCATCCAAAAAATGAAAGAAGTAAAAATAGGTTTTCTAACTTTTATTACTATAAGTTAAAATAGAAATTTATTCAATATATTTTTAGCTTCAAAATAAATAATATCATACTAATCAAATAGAGAATTAGACATGATATTTTAAAATATAAGATAATTTATATATCTAGGTAAACTTTAACATTATTAAAAAATGTGTAGTCAATTACAATATATAACTTGTTTTATAATTAGTTGAGTCGTTTCAATTTATACTTTTAATAATACAGACTACCAGAAAACATAATTTTGTTATCAATGATGTTTGTTTCCAGGCCACTACTATTAAGTTGTTCTATCTTTTGTTTTTTTCATCATATTATTATTTCTAACATTATGATCTATGGATCCCACTTTGTTTTTCTAAAAAAAAAGAAGAAAAGACCAGCTCCAGAAGTCTTTGTCTTCATTTTTGTAGAAGAATCTCTCATAGTATTTCTATCAACATCTCCACAGAATACACGGTTGGTAGTTTATGATCGTGGAAAGAGATATTTCTCTTGTTACAAAAAAAGAGAGAGATATCTCTCTTCAAAAATCATTGTTGTTCTCACTAGGTGAAACTTATTCACAGTACAAAAATCACCTTTGAATCACTGTAAGATAAAAGTGATAAAATATAAATTCTCAACAAAGTCAAGAAACATCATCCTTATATTTTTGAAAAAACAAGAAAAAAGATCCACCCTTTGATGATATAATAATTAATAGGAATAAAAAATTGGAAGGCAAAAAGAAAAGAGACAACTTTATTGTACAGCATATTTGCTTTTTTGTACTGGGGAAAACTTTTTACGTTTTTAATTTTAACAGTTGTAAAATAAATAAAATACTTTTTTCCTAAAATAAAATAAAAACTTTCTTTTATAAATAAACCCTACATCTCCTTTTGTTTCCCCATACGAGTCCTCTCCAAACTCACAAACTCTCTTTCTCTCTCTCTCTTTCTCTCTCAAACACATGAGAGAAGATATTCATCTAACATTCTCAGCCGTTGATTACATCGCCACCGTGAAATGGAGAACACTCAAGATTTCTCGCCGCCCCACATGGATGCTTCTCGACCATCACTGGGGTTCCCTCTCGGCACAGCTCTGCTTCTCATAATCATTTTCAGCCTCTCCGGAATATTTTCTTGCTGCTATCATTGGGACAAACATCGCTCTCTCCGCCGCTCTTTGGCCAATGCCTCCGGTCATCCTTCAGCCACCTCCGCCGACATAGAGTCCTCTCCGTTCAAACCTAGACCACCTTTTCCGGTATACTCTCTTCTCCCAAATCTTTATTCATCATATTAGTTAAAAAAAACTTAGCAGCTTGATAAACTATGGTTTTTACGCTGTTCCAATTCCAAATTATCATTTTTACTTTTCCTTCCTAATTTTTTAATCAATCAATCGACCCAAGCAGCATACATTATTTGATTTATCAAAAAAAAAACTATGGTTTTTACCAACAAAAATAAATTAATTTACCAAAAATATTGATTTTTTTTTTCTTTTTGCTAATTTTTATTTCTCATAGAAGATTGCAATTTTGAAACTTGTAAGCAACATGATTTTAGTTAACTATTTTTTTCGAAACAAACTTTGTAGTTAAATATTTTTATGTGTTTTTTTGTTAGTGAATACACACGCGCACACACATATATATATATATTGAAAAAAGCAAGCAATTGTAAATGTAATTTATTTGGGGATAGAAGTCGGAATTTGATTTTCTTACACTTAACTATAAAGTAAAAAAAAATAGGGCGTTACATCAGTAATTATAAAAACATTTTCGAAAATAAAAGTAAATTCAATGAATTTGATTATGACTATTTTGAACAGGATCTGAAGAAAAACCAGAATCTGAGCGTACCGGTGTTGATGCCTGGAGATAATATGCCGAAATTTATAGCATTACCGTGTCCATGTGCACCACCTCGCCCGGAGAAGCTCACCGTCGATGTTCAAAGTCCGCCGCATTCACCGCCTGTTAAGCCGCCACGTTTTCCGGTTCCTCTGTATTAGGTTTAATGTAGTTACATGATAACAAAAAAAAAGAAGCAAAAATGTCGAAATGTCTCGTTTTGATGTACATATGGATCATAAATTTACATTTTAATGTTTGCGCTGATTTATTTTTGTATTCAGTTGGTAACATTATGAAATGCATACCTCTCGTAAATATTTTCTTTTCGAATTTGCATAATTTTAATTTTTCTAGAATTCAAAACCCAAATTGTGGAGTTCTCTTCGTCTATTGGTTTGATTAATTGGTCATTAGCATTTTTATACCATAAAATTTGATTAATACTATCAAACGTGAATCTTATAAGGCGAATCAAATGATGTAGTTATAATATTTTTCATATGACAATATAGGATTAGTGACTCTAGAATAGTTTATAGTGTTTTCATAGTTTTTAATAGTATAAATGTATAATATTCAACATTAAAAAGACATTATGGAGTGGTTGCTTTCGAAAGAAATTTATGGAGTGGTTCGATTGTGCGAATGAATATATATTTAAAAGGCACTATTTTGTAAACCACAATTAATTGAACTATGAAGTAAATAACTATAAACTGAATGTTCAGTTTTTCTCAAAAAAAAAACTGAACATTTAAAAATGAGCTAATTAAATTGCATGGTTATTGTGTCTTGATGTTTAACATTGCTCGATGTTCATCGGTTTCAGCTATTGCCTATGTATGCTGTATGCAACAACAAAAACACATGGCAAATTTTGTCAGATCGATATTTTCGATGTAGATGTCCTGATCGATATAAACATTAACTCATTTTTGAAAAATGGTCAAAAATATTATTTTTTTTACCATTTTTTATTTTTATCTTAATTATTTTTATTTTTATTTTTAAGAGAAAAATACACTTATAATCATTGAATTAATTAATTTAAGATTTAAGGTTTAGAATTGAAGGGTGATGGTAAGGTGGAGTAGGATTTAAGAATATAAAATTTAGATTTTAATGAATTAAAAAAAAAATTCTTCTTAAAAACTGGTATTTATAAAAATATATTTTTAATGAAGATAAAAATGAAAAATAATACAACAAAAATGATAAATTTAAAATTTTTACCTGAATTTTCCTTTTAATTTTCCTTTATGAATTTTTTTCATTCTACATTTACTTTATGTACTTTTTTTCATTCTACATTTCCTTTATATACTATTTTGCCAAAATAATAGTATAGACTAAATCTGTAGAATTCTTTGAATCGTACCATAAATAGCCAACGCATATTGCTTTTCTCTTCACATTGCCATGTTCATTCGTAATCCAATATTTCTAAAAGGTGTTTTCTGCTACCACGTTTTATGCTTAGAAAGACAAGGCAAATCAATTAGATTTTTAAGCTACTGCGTTGCATCGAGATGCTTCATGATTAGTCACTGAACATAGTATTACTATTTGAGTTTGACTAATAGGAAAAAATTATATCATCATTATAATTATTTTAATTCCGCGAATAGATATTTACCGCTTGGATGGGTTTGAGAACCAAGATATTTTAAAACTCCTGAAAAACGAGACATGTTTTATGGAATTACTGAAACTGACGTCTAACCACCAACAGTGACTTTGGTTTATTCCATTGAAAAAAATACGAATTAGACGTTAAGTACCTCTCCGTTAATCACGATCCTAGTTCCGTTCTGTTCTAATAAAGTTTGGGACCCTCGAAATATATAAATTTGGCTCTATGAAAATTGACGTCACTAGCAAGTTTATTAACCAAGTGCTCAAAAACACATCCCCACCACTTGGACAATCAGCTTCATGACCTAATTGCACTGCTTCTATATATATTTTATTCTTATATTCTTGCTGATTTGTCTTTTCAAATTTTGCTAATGCAGTGGTTGATCCTAATATTCTAGTCCACATTATCCAATTTTTTTTCTAAAATCTTAGTAAATTAAGTAGAAGTTTCCAATCAAATCTTTTTTTTTTTATATCATATCGTTTCTTTTTTTCAAATTTCAAACGCCTCACAACGACATAGATATAAACTAACTTGAGTAATTTTCATTCAGTCTAAAAAGTAACCAAAGATATGCTTGAAAAGAGCTCCATATATAGTTTTTTTTAAAATTGGTATGCTAAGTAAATAGTGTTGTATCATGTGCGTCCTACACAGCAAAGTACAAACTGACTGTACTTATTCCTTTGGCGATGTTATTTTATGTTATCTTTATGCTTCGTAGTCCTTCCGCGATCGGTTTTTCTGTTTTCGTGAACATTATTTTGTTGGTGTTTAAATATAAGAGTCTAAATATAATGTATGTCTATTGACTATGAAGTTAAAATGATTATCAAGACACTGATAACATGGAATTATACTTATATCAGTATATGCGAGCTCAAGTTTCATTCCAGACAAAATGTTATATGTGGCGTTTTCATTGTATTCCAGGAACTTATGGTATACGATCAACAAGAATATGAAGTAAGTTCTCTCTATCTAAAATGTTTTCTTTACTTTTTGTACTACAAATTTTTAAACTTAAAATATTTTTTTTTAATTGTAAGAACATCACAAAACAATTTTAAAATTTCAAATATGAAGTTTTTCATACTCCAGAAGCAAATTCTTTGAATTATATTAAATGGTGAAACTTCAATTATTTTTCACTATTCAAAATTTCATATTTGAAATTCTATTTTAAAAAAAATCTTTTCGATTATCTATCCGTTAAATAATGTTTTTAATTTTTATAGTTATTGTTTTAATACTTAGAATTTTATATTAATAACAAGCAAAATATTATATTAAACAATACTACAATACATCTGAAATACAAATTACAAAGTGAAAATACAAAAAAATATTATAAAAATAAATTATTATTTCAACAAGCGAAAATACAAGATTTCAACAACTTTTATCCTGTAATCTACAAATAAATAAAAAGACCCAATTTATTATTTCGAAATACATGTAATAATTTACCAAAATTTATTATCTTACTAATTAATAGTGTGTATAATATTTTTATTATATGTTCTATTGCTAAATAAATGTTTTATAGATTTTGTTAACTAGTGTAGAATGTACAACTTTTAAAATTTAAGTTGCAATTGTTATTTTGTAGAGAAGTACCTTGTTTTTTTCAATTTAAAAAATGAAGATGCTTTTGGAATGTCCTAAATAAGAGAGTTAATATTCAAATAAGTAGTACTGCGACGTACTTTTTCCTTATTTGTCGTTAATATTAGAATAATAGATTACCAATAAAACAAATTAAAATACTGTGTAGTCATATGAAAGCAAATTAAAATACTGTGTAGTCATATGAAAGCATGTGATGGCACCGCAATCACCGCTAAAACCTAGGGATCATGCCATTTTATTTCTTTGTTCGAAAAATACAAAACCTTCAATAACTTATAAACTCAAACTATTCTTTCTATACACATTTAAAAAAATAAACAATCAATAGTAAAATAGAATGAAAAAAGATAAAATAATTTAGCTAAAATTAAAAAGAAAATGGATGAAAAGTGGAGTATAATGTAAAACGTACGGATGATAAGCGAGAGAAGGGCGGGCCGGAGATCACGAACGTCACATGGCGGAAACATTTCATCGTGCTTCTCTTAACCCTTATTATTTCCTGACGTCACATTTATATTTTTTTATTCATCCTTCATAATATTTCTTTAATATATATTAGCGGCCATAATGAAACTAAAGATACATGACAAAAGATATTAAAATATTTATTTATAGAAAACGGTTGTAGTGGAAGTCTATGTAGAATGTTAGGTACATGTTAGTTTTAATAATTCAAAAACTCGACATGGATTAATACCAACCCTTGCTTTTCTTTTGCTGCTAAACACACAGTTTGCTTAGAAACCTGGATTAGCCAAATAATTAAAGCATACAAATCTTAAATAATGCAAAATAATGTAGTTTGTGGACTATAACCTCTCGGAGGTTATTATCCATCATTATTTATGAGTGACACTAATTGGATTATTTACGGGTTAGTAATAGATTCTTGTATTGTGGGCAATATCTTGTTATCTAAGATCGAGCTAATTAAAAAGCATTTAGATGAATGCTTCGTAAATTACTAGAAAAAAAGTTTTTGGATTAGAAAACCAGACTGGACCATCATCATCAATCCATATCTGTCCCATTATATTCTCTTTTTCCTCGACTTTATTGTTTTTTCTAACATTTGTCAGGTATGAATGAGAAAGGACTGATATACAACTTGTTGGGCTATATCACAATTTGAAAAGAATTCATCATTAGTTTCCATTTTCCAATATGTAGATAATGTTAACATATGGATGGGGACAATGTTACATATACTTTTGCAAGTTGCATAAACTATGATTCTTGCTTTCTTTGTTAGGTAAAAAAGAGGTTCTTGGTTAGACCTGAATAACATATATCTTTGATCAATTTGCTATTTCAAGCCGGTTTATGTTAACATGAGACATTGATCTTGGTAGTGTATAACTTTCACTTATGGTGTTTTAGATTTCCAATTTCCACCATACCAAATCTAGGTACCTAACCAATTAGTGGTAGCCTAATGATAAAAGATTAGAGGCATAGTGTAAACCTATTTATCCTAAATTCGATTCTTACTAGAACAAAAAATTGTTGCTATTTAGCAAATCTAGATTTTTGAGTTTCAGTTCATATAGTTTATATGGTAGTTCAGTAACATATGATCTGATTATCTTCAGATATTAGTCGAAAAATATTTTCAATTTGAATTAGGTAGTATGGTATCTAATACACTTTGTAATATTAATTCTGTTCTTTTTCAAACCGGCCTGATCAACCAACAAGACATATAAAAAAGTCATCAAATCTAAGTTAGAAAATGAGTTAAATGAATTTGAAGATCTTTTCGTTGTCTACGCTCCGGATTATATGTAACCTTGTTTCCATGGTGCTATTGAGTGTTATTGTGGCAAGTTGTTTCATAGTGCCCTAGTGGAGTCCTTTCTTACTTAAAGCTACAATATGCGTGTTGTACTTTCTTTTAATGGAAGTTTAACTTCATTTTTTATATGTTATGATCTTTAGTCCAATGATTGATTATAACTTTATTTGTATTTATGGAATAATTCGAGGTAGAATCTAGTTTTTAGACAAAGTAAAGGATTATGGAAACACTATAAACCAAGCCGTGTCGTTCTATGTTATTGCACAACATTAATCAAAGTATAATTCGACTAATAACATTATTCAATTATGTTGAGAAAACTTGTTTATTATGCTACTAACTTACCACTCGCAGCTCTTATAACAAATTTTGTTGTTATATCGTGAATAGCTTGTTTGATGTTTTAATGGTGGAGTCGATATTTTGGGCTTCACACCAAAGCCCATTATGTCTATGCTTTAGTAGATGTTCGTTAACGGGCCAACTTCTATACGCTTAAGAGTCTGGCGGACCAAGCCTACTCAAAACTCAACTTTCAGTCAACGATCCAAGCTGTTGATTACTGTTAAAATCCAAGGCTTTATAGGCCCAATGTTCTTAAATAAAATAAATATGAGCCTGCCCAATTTGTTGCTTACGAGTTAGGCCCAAGTTAGGCTTCTGTGGATTAACTTTTTACCGAGTTAAGTATGTTTTATCGGGAAGATTAATTTGTTGACATGCTGACACAGTGCCACGTAATGATGAATACGTTGATGGTGGAGGGCCTGGAGTTACAGTCATTAACCTTTTTTCCTTTAAAATGAGGTACAGTCATTAACATTATAATCACTCTCATCATTAGTCATTAAAACTTTATGACTAATATTAGTTTCTTTATGATCAGAGTCATCGGTCACTGTCATATACAAACCCTAATCTCAATTATCAAGTTCCTTCCCCTTTCCCCCAAAAGCAAACACACTATTTAGACCTTTTAACCTTTTTTTTGTTAATCAAATGACCAATAATTTAATTCATTAAAACATCATTACATCTTAATTCGACATAGGACTTTTAGTTAAGGTTATAACCTCCAATGATTATCCAAGAAAACATCTCTCTTTCTTATTTCCTTTTAAAATTTTACAACTCATAATGTTTTCCCTAGAAAATACAAACTAAAAATGGAAATAAACACCAAACTTCTAATCTTCTGCTAGCATAATTTAAAATAAATAACATTTTGGTTTGTTAATTTCATCATTAAAAACTCCTTACAAGCAGTTTCCTCCATAACCTGCGTTTCTAAACAATGCTTGCTTTATATCTTCCGAGGTGATGAAATCTCTCTGCTGACCTGCCTATAAAGATACACAACACACACAAGCTCATCAATCTTAGCATTATAAACGTGTTATTTAAATAACATATACTCTCTTTACATCTATATATTTTAAGTACCTCGGAACAAGAAGCCTGCAAAGAGAAATCACTGAAGCAGCTAATAACACATTGTTCAATCTCCAAGCCTAGAGTCTCTAATGTATTAACAGTTGATAGAAGCAATCCAGGTTTAGGCGAGCAACATATATCAACCCTAGTATCCACAACTCTCCTGTCCACTTCAAACTATCCAAAACATAAAAAGAAACTAAACAAAATCAGCATGCATCAAAACATGATTTTTTTTTTTTTGTGAAAAAAACGAGGGAATTTTGTGAATAATCACAAATAGAGGGGCTGATATGTAAAAACTACCCAAATAAAGAATAGTGACATGAAAAAATATCTTCAATATACCTTTGGTGAGTTTCTGACCATAGGTTCGTTTGTGTTGAGATCCTTGATATCACCGAACAGCTTAGAGTGATGTGAACCATTGCTAGTTCCAAGTTCTTGTTCTTCGTCTTGCAGTTTGTTGATCTTGTCTAAAAGCTCCTTCATGTAATCTATGGCATCTCCTAATATCGAGGTCCTGTCCATCTGATTTTAAACATATCAATAATCATTATTTTAAAAACTTTTTAAAATGATTAATCATTTATATATCTACTTTTTAACCGGTTCTGTAGATTCCCATAAAAGCAAGAACACAATAATTATTAAACAATCTTGAAAAAGGTTCAAACAAACAGAAAAACATACAACATTAAAAACATAAAAGGCTATATCTATAAAAACAAAAAAAAAACATTTGATTTATTAATTCATTCATTAAAAAGGACGAATATTTTCTTGATTTCTTGACCAGATTTATTTTAATTATTAAATCTTTCAAGGAAAGCCAAAGTCATAGCTAGATATATAGGGTTTAGATTTTGAGATTCAACTAAGTGTTTCGAACATGAAGATCTAAAAGGCTGATCTCTTTATGAACTCCATATAATAATCATACATTATACACTCATGAAATAACTAGTTATCAATTAATTAAAGGTTAGAGAATATTAATTTTACCTTACTGATTTTGGGAACAATGGACCTGAGCATAGAGAGTCGATCATTAAGCCGTTTTCTTCGTCGTCTCTCAGCCATGAGATTCTTTGAAGGTTGGCCTTCAAGCTTCTTGCTCTTCTTCTTGTTTGTTGTCTCTCCTCCTCCACCTCCTCCTCCACAGTAACCAATACTGAAGCCTTTGCTCTGATCAGACTCCATCAATGGAGATGGATAAGACGTAGGGTTAATGAAACTCTCTTCTTGAGAAGTTGGAAGCATCAGTGGAGGTGACGAGGAGGAAGAGTCGATAATCTCTTGTAACGTTTCAAGAAAAGGGTAATCAAATGTTGTGGCCACGGAGGAAGCTAACGGAGGCGAAGAGGAGGAGGAGGGTGGTGGTAATGGTGGTGGTTGGTGAAGAAGTAGTGGAGGAGGTTGAGAGATTAGATCCATGAAAGAGGAAGAGTATAGAAGGGTATTTTCGTCTTCTTCTTCGATGTTGTTGGAACAGAGGTAATCAATATTCCATCCATGTGGGAATAATTGTTGATGATGAAGAAGATCAAATCCGCCATTGAAGCTAAGATTGTTGTAGTTGGTGTTGATGTTGTCGGTAGTTTCTTGCTTTGTCGGAACGAGAAGCTCTTCGTACACATTCATCTGAGTGGACAGTTCCATTGTTCTGTAATAAAAGGATGAGAAAACACAGTGTGTGAGTGAGAGAAAGAGTTTTTGTGGATCAATGAAGATGAAGTGTGAGTGTATATATATATAAATCCAGAGAGATGTGTGAGTTAGAGAGAGTATACTGTTGATTAAATTAAAGAATCTCCTCTTAAATTTGTGATTAGTACTTTTATTACCTCTATTTTAATACTATTATGGGCTTTGTGCCTTTATATGATTATAATGTATGGCTTTATTTTGTATGGTAACACATATTTTTTTTGTTATCTCTCGTGACAAATAATAAAAAACATTTTTGTTACCTCTAGCCTCTGCTATGAATAGATGAGCTATAGCCTACATTTTACAAAACTTTACACGAATCAATCTAATTATTATTATTCCAAGGATTGCCTATGCAAAATAAAAGTTCTAGTGTTAATAGAATTTTACTCAATATCATATAAAATGCCTATAAGTCTTTTTGAAATAAATACTCGAGTGTCTCATAGTTTGTAGAAAGTTAGGAGGAAGCCATAATTGAAAAAAGAGTTCAGGAGTTTGAGGAAATTCTAATTTTACCATAAATTTAATATTAACTTTATTTTTTTTTAAATTATCTTTTTCATAGAACCTCAAATTTATGATGAAAAAAACAAAACTAACCATCTTAAATCATTTATAGATGTTTTGGATAGTGGTTTATACTCTTGCTTTATGCTAAAATTAGAAGTTCTAAAATTCGTCGGTCATAGTTCTTAATTGTTGCGGATTTGAATATACACGTATATATATGCCCATTGTCTAATTGTACATAGATATATTTCTTATTTTTTTTCGAAATAACATGTTGTAAATTAATCTCTTTCCAATAGGTCTCATCAAGGTGTTGGAACGAAAAGGACTCAAAGTCTTGTATCAATGAAAATGTATTATCTAAGACGTGTTGAAACAAATAATCAGTTATACGTAATTAACAAAACAACAAGAAAGAGAGTATACATTGATTCATTCCCTTTCATTGCCGGAAAGCTTTGATCCCTTAAATTTCGTGTCTCGACCAAAACGGATCCACATTGTCTACCCCCTTCTCTTGCTTTATGTATTTATTTATTTTTGTCTTTAATATTTTTTTTTAATTTTCAAATTAATTATGAAATAATGTAGAGAAATCTATTGTGTATACGCAAACAATACATTTGCGTCTAAATCTTTCCTTAATTCGAAAATCAGCATCAACTTTTATTTTAATTGCAATTTGACCCTTAAATCCAGGTATCGTTTTTGAATAATAATCCTAACTTTTAATGCATGTCATAGGCGGGATAAATAATTGCCCTACTTTCACATTTGTCTTACGTTTGATATTGACGTTTATTCTTTTAAATTACGCTTTTAAAGTCAAGTTTTTCATTATTAAGATGGCTATTTGCTGCAGTTATTCTAAACTAATCACCGAACAAATTGGAACTTTCAGAACTTTTATATGCTATCAACCAGGGCATCATCACAAGGGGTGTAGATTAGCAAATGTGAGAGTTAGAGCATCATTATTGGGGTTTCTCTAGTGGGTTTTTTAAGTTTTGGGACCCATGAACAGTGTAAGGATCGGTTACAAAAACTATAGATTAAGAACCGGTTTTTATGGGTTTCTTACACTGTTCACGGGTCTCACTGACACGTGGCGACTCACGATTGGTTCACTTTAAAAAAAAAAGTAAAAAAAAAAAAAAAAAAACAAGAAACCCTTTGGGCTTCTTGCATTAATGATGCTCGAGGGTTAAATCAGAAACTACACTTATCTAAGCAAATATAGCTACTTGACTGCTTAAAATACATGACTACTTGGCTGCTAAAATATATTATATATATACGAAACGAATCCGTGGAAAACCACGCATATGCCTAGAATGTAGCTTTTTCATTTTTTGTGTAATTTTCATATGTTTGCATGCATGTGAACTTCTTGCTCCATCTTCAGTGCCATTCTCGTATATAAAACCGTAAAAACAAAACTTATAAGAAAGTAAATAAATAAAAGAATAGTAAAAAGAGAAAGATAGCACATGGCAAAGGGAGCTCCATGTTCACGAAAACAAACAAACTGTCTAAGGCCACCTCGTCCTTTCAGTTCACTCGCTCTCAATCTACAACCAATATATTATATATACATACATTCATGTATGGGTATATTCACATATTAAGTGTATATGATTTTGGAAATACTAAAATTTAAGATATATCAAAATTTCCCGACCTAAGCAAACACGAAAAAGTATTTCAAGAAAACAAGAAATTCTTCAATATTTTTTTCAAGAAAACAAGATTCTTTGATTTAATATGTAAAGCATGCATATATCCATATGAAATATTGACACTCTCATTAGCTAAAACGTAAGTAAATTGTGTTTGAATTTGCGTTTTTAATTAAATTAATTCTAATATATATTTTTAGTCAAACTAATGTTAATATCTGTTGTACATCATGCATATATATATATGCATTTACAATATAACATATCTTGTTTGATAAAAGTTGGGTTTTTAAATTTTATAAAAAACGAAAAAAAGTCAGTCTATTATCTATATATTTTTCATTAATTTAGAGATATTACGAACTAGTCCATATTTTCGATGCATCCCACAAATAGATCTTCTTTTAGAGTATTCAAATGAATCTCAAATATGGACTCATGTTCGTGTAGCCACTTCAATTTAGTGTCGTGGAACTAGTTTGAACTTAGCTCGTCATTTAGCTTAGTTTTTTTTAATGAAATTTAGCTTAGTTTTTCAAAATCTGAATAAAAATCATTATCAATACCTATTGAAAAAACAATGGAAAAACAAAAGCTTACTTAAATATAAAACATAGATAATCATCCACCACGTGTCTCTATAAGCACACATCCAAAGATGAGTATGTATATACACTTTTAATACATGTATAGGATACATGTTTATAATAACAAGAGATGAGTGTTGTGAGGAGGAAGAAGAGAAGAGACGGACAAGTCTGCTGTGGAATGGATCGAGGCTTGTTTGTATTCGGAAGCTGTGATATATGCATGAGAGTTTGTGGGGGCACATACTGAGATCCAGTGAACTGTCATCTACTGTATCATGACCCTGTCTCTAATTAATGATCTCACTCCATTATCATC